>JABASK010000648.1:0-12794 GCA_019776465.1 Rambutanura hunanensis | reverse complement strand
GGAGAGGCGGTGAATCCGCGGCGGAGAGGCGGTGAATCCGCGGCGGAGAGGCGATGAATCCGCGGCGGAGAGGCGGTAAATCCCTCCTCACCAATGAAAGTCACTTGGCAGATGTTACTTTTGGAGTTTTGCAGTTTGCGAAATGGCAATTCATTCGTTCGTCTTGGACGTAACATGTCAGTAATCTTTGGATAGTGTCAGTTACCTTATGTGAACACGCGGCGGGAAGTTCTCAGATTTAGTATTAGTTCTCGTCATTTCATTACCCGTGCCGTAAATTAATACCCGGTGAACTTTCAGTGGTGAAGGACGTCGCTGCCAGGAGTATTTGTAAGGTAAGAAATTCCGACAATTAATGATTAAGTTCTAGTTAGTATCATGGACTCAAACTTTATGCAACTTTACTTTGTATTACTTCGCTCTGTAATGTTTTTGAGAATCGTTAATTCATTTGAAAGGCATGCACGATTCCTTCTCTTGTCGTGATATTTCGTGACAAAATTCGAAAAACTGATAACTTATTTGACTAACTCGTTGGATGAATGTAATGTAATCACAATCAAACTCGCCACTGTATTCACTGATACTAAGGTATCAACAGACAAACAATACAGCAACCTGCTACAACTCAACGGCAGCAGGGTTAGGGTTTATAATGTAGGTTGCTAATTGATCAGTGTTCATAATTTTATCGTCAGTAATTAACACTCAATCTTCAGTCAGTAATAAGTTCATGGAGATAAGTGTCAGTGTCAATGAAACAACTGTCATTTTAAAATGTGTCATGTCTTTACATTATTTGCTAGGAATCAAATTTGAATGTCACGCCTGATTTCATCGGATTCGCGTCAACTAATCCTTATGACTACTAAAACAAATATTAGTCGAGAAACAGTTGGGTCTAAAAACTGTTTAGAATGAGAATGAGTCGAAGCGAATTGATAATAATTGTACAAGACACTCGACACAACAATTTTAAACCCTAAACAATAGAATATTAAAAATAGCAACATAGAAAGCTTACAATCATTGTAAGTTAAATACCTAAATTACTATTTTTCTTGTTTATGTTTACTATCTTTTTCTTTGAGAATGAAAACGACAGACACGCCAGTATGAAAACCGTAATGCAATAATCTTAAAGGCGCAATACAATTGGCGATGGTCCCTTACGGAGGCTACGGATTAAGGAGCGATGGTCCCTTACGGAGGCTACGGATTAAGGATAGGGTACTCACAGTAACAGCATTCTTTTGTACTAAACAATACAAAATCTTCAGCTTGCAACGCTTTGTTTGAATACAAAAAGAGTGCACTGAAACTGAAACGTCTCCCCTTTTTCAGCATTCAAGTTCTACGTTTTCTCTTGACATGAGCTAAAGTTACGCTTGGAACGTTTGAAGAAGAATCTAATAATTTGATTACGTTACCAGTTCGGTACCCAATTTTAAGGATAGCAATAATCTCTTTATTCTAAAACGCTCTTCGGTTTAATTCAAACTGCTATAAATTGCTTCGTCGATTATTCATTCATTCAGGGTAAGCTAACTAAGCGATATTATTATTGCGCTTACGGTATTTATTTGTCTCACCCAGGGGTATCTTCACTTGAGGCATAAATTGGAAAGTGTTACTTGGTGAGCCTGGTTTTTATTGAAGAATTAATACACCTCCGATTAAAACTTTCTGAAATAAGAATAAATAGCGATTTGTTTAAATGGGACGAAGCACAACACAAGTGACGATGTCTAATTTTATAAGTAATATAATATTACTTGGGCTATGGGGTTTGGGATTGTAATTGAAAGTCGAGTGGAATGGGAATCGATTGATTCAAATGTTTGTAATTGGATTAGGTGTAAAGCTCTTGAAAAATTGAAGTATCGAGAATCGAGAGATGCAGAATGCCGAGAGTAAGCAAATAGAGTTATGATCTTACTTTTTCTCACGTCTCAGTAATCTGGCTATCACAGGAGACGTAAAGATTTTAAGTGCTCTTCTAGAATGGCAACTGGTAACTTCAAAAAAACTACTGAGGTTGGCAAAAGAAATGCTTATTACTCAAATGATAATGAGCTCTTTCGTTGCAAATTTTTATGGTCACACACGAAAAGCTTTTCCAGGACCTTCAAGTGGAATCACGTAGTGCCGGCTTATAAGAGTTTGACAATCGACAAGTTCTGTGTGGTTCCCGTATTACACCGCAATTGCAGTCGAATTTTACCAGGCTCATGTATGGTTAATTAGTTTTCGGATTGAAATATCGTTGTTAATGATACGCCATACATAGCACAACGCGGCCTTTACTAAGCGTGTCTTATCTGTAACCAGACGCTTTCCAAGTACATAAACTCTATTTCTGGACTGAGCTTTTAAATCAATTTTTGTATTTGAACAGTTGCAGTTGGACAAAACCAAAAGTCAGACACGAACCTCATTTTAAATTCATTTTTGGCTCGGAAGTCTTCCTAGTTGGCATTCCTCTTACTTAAGAACCAACCTTTCATCAAAGTTCAAGGAATTGACGCAAAATCCAATAATATGTCGTTGTCTGGTACTGCACTTATGAAAACTCTTACGCGTGGTGTGATCACTCGTTCCCGTAAGTTAAACAATAATTTTCCATTTTCCGTCAAGGTCAAAGACTACGACTGTAAATGTTTTAGTTTTTTTTCAATATTGTTTCTTTCGCCATTTATTCGCAGTTAATTGCCATTAATTTATTTGGTTTTTTTAGTTGGAACGCAAGCCCGTATAGTTGTTGATCGACCTGTCGTGGAGCTTGATGGGGATGAAATGACGAGAATTATTTGGGAGAAACTTAAAGAGAAATTGATTTTTCCTTATCTAAAACTGGAGAGTTTGTACTACGATTTAGGGCTTCCTCATCGTGACCAAACTGATGACCAAGTTACGTATGACGCTTCATATGCCATTTTAAAACATCATGTCGGCATTAAGGTGAGTTACCTACCGCTCGAGAGGAATACATTTGAAGTTAAACATGAACATGAATGTTCGTTACTTTCTAACCATTTTATGTTCATATTTTGTTCTAGTGTGCCACAATTACTCCCGATGAGCAACGCGTAGAAGGTAAATTTTCTTGATATCTTGGATAATTTGACGATAATTCAACTGAATTATGTACTATTTGATTTTGATTTGTCAATTTTTTGTTTCAAATTTAGAATTTAATTTAAAGAAAATGTGGCCTAGTCCAAATGGCACTATTCGAAATATATTGGATGGAAGTATATTTCGTGAACCAATTTTATGTAAAACCATTCCTAGACTGGTTCCTGGATGGAGTTTACCGATTGGTGAGCAACTGATCATGAGCATGATTAATCCAAATCCATTTAACAAGACTTTTGTCTTGAACTTAATTACAAATTATTAATTACCCATAGTAGTGTACTAAATTTTTTATTTTTTTCAGTTATTGGGCGTCATGCGCACGGTGACCAGTACAAGGCTACCGACTTTGTGGTGGGAGCACCAGGTGTGGTAGAAATAGTTTACACGCCACATGGAGGAAATGCAAAACCCGAACGATTGGAAATATTCAATTTCGAAAAAGAAGGCGGGGTCGTAATGGGAATGTACAATACGGACAGTTCCATTTCTGCTTTTGCTCATTCTAGCTTCCAGGTATTTACGCAAAAAGTGCATGAGTCTTTACTAATACACAATTTGAATGGTTTTAGGTTGCTCTTAAAAAGAAATGGCCTTTGTATTTGTCAACGAAAAATACTATTCTAAAGCGCTACGATGGGAGATTCAAAGATATTTTTCAAGAAATATTTCAAAAGGAGTATAAGGCCCAATTTGATCGTGCTGGGATTTGGTACGAACATAGATTAATAGATGGTAAGCATTTTTAGATCACAACATTATTTGAATTAGTTGATCATGTTCTTTGAATTTTTTCTATTAGACATGGTTGCACAGGCATTGAAGTCCAACGGCGGGTTTGTCTGGGCATGTAAAAACTACGATGGTGATGTTCAGGTGAGGAAGATGTCGTAAGCAATTTACAATTAACATTCTTGAATTGCAATTTTTGTTTTTGCACAGAGCGATATAGTAGCGCAAGGGTATGGCTCGCTTGGGCTAATGACTTCCGTCCTCATTTGCCCAGATGGGAAAACCATTGAATCTGAAGCTGCTCATGGAACTGTGACAAGACATTATAGGTAAACCGAAAATGCTTGTTGTACTTTGTTTCCATGAGCATTCCACCATTCGTATGGATGTACGTTTACCCATTCTTTTGATAATCTTACAGGATGCACCAGAAAGGTCAACCAACATCGACAAATCCAATTGCTTCAATTTTTGCCTGGACACGGGGACTACTCCACCGAGCACAGTTAGATGGAAATTCCGATCTACAAAGGTTAACCCTTTATTTTATTTTAATATAAAATTCTTCTAAATTCTACTAAAATTCTTGATTAATTTTCAATCAGGTTCTGTGAGCAACTGGAGAAAGCATGCGTCGACTGCGTGGATTCTGGATTTATGACAAAAGATTTGGCAGGATGTATACATGGGCTGAAGAATGTGAAGGAAGGAATGTATCTTCACACCATGGAATTTCTAGAAGCCATCAAGGATCAACTAGACGCAAATCTAAAGAAATAGATTTCTAAAGAAGTGTCAGAATGCAACTTGACGAACTAATTATTTCAGATGCAAGTTTATTAACTAAAGTTTGTAATCACTGTTTCTACTCACCTTCCTCATTATTTGATGCCGTTAACTCATATACGTAAGTTATGACACTAAACTACCTGTGACCTTTATACCCGCGTGATTAGGTTCCTTTCTGTGGAATTTAATATTATTCTAACACCCTAATAAGTTTGCATTGATTTTCGTATTGAAATTTTTTGTTGGTTGTTAAAGTTCTACGTTAAACTTATTTTAAATTACAGAGCAATGTTAAAATAATGCCAAAAAATCGATTCCTGTTTTTACTCTCCAACCATTTTTCGATCATCGTAATGGTTTTGGAAATGGAAGTAAATTGTCAACTCTAATGTGATAATTTGAGGTCATCATTTCACTTGCATTAGGAACAAAGACCGTGGTCACTGCAGTTAGTATTTGGGTTTGGGTTTTAGGTACTCAAGAACCAGTTTTACTTGTCCTTGAAATGAGAGCATTGGCGACAATGAAGGTTGGGGTCCAAATTCAAATTTAAGTAAAGGCTGACCTGGGCAATTTCATTTGCCAAGATCCTCTCAATTTGGTCATTACAATGCACTAAAAAGAAAACAAGATTTTACAATCGTCACTTTACCACTAAATCTTCCTTTTTTGTAGAGAATCGAGGCGGTATAAAACCTACGTCGACTCGGTCAGACCTTGACATTACCAATTTTTTTGAATGTGCAGAGTACCTAACCTTCGAGAAAATATGTTAACGTACGGAATATTGTTAGTTGGGATTTTTGGTGTTAGTCATACATTTGGCGCATCTCTTCCTGTTGAAGCCCCACTGATTTCTGAGGTAGACGTCCCAGTGAATTCTGGACCAGTACTAATCGTTTTAGAACAATCTGATCAAAACCAAGTAGAAGTCATTCAAGATCCGCCATCTTTCGAAGTAGGATCTAGTGAACCAGAAGACTTTGTTCCTAATCAACTTGCGGTAAAAACCGAAGACGTACCTGAAGCTGGTAAAAAATTTAAGATTTTTCTTTTAAAAATAATTCGAAGAATTCTAAGTTAATATTATTTCTTCAGTGGAAAAGAAACCTGCGCCACCCTCTTCGAAACCTGAGAAGCCAAAGCCCGCACCTGGAAAGCCAGAGAAACCCGCCGGAAAACCCGGTGCTGGGAAGCCAGAGAAGCCCGGGACTGGCAAACCCGGGAATACAAAACCACAAAAACCAGGAGGGAAGCCTGGAGGAGGAGGAGGGCGTCCACAACGACCCACCCCAAAGCCTCAACGTCCTGGAAAACCCGGTTCGGGCAAACCAGGTTTACTAACTGGAGGTAAGATCTTTCCATTTGTAATTGGGTAAAAGGTAGTTACATTTAACTTTTTATTGTTAGAAGATGCTGAAGAATCTGAACAGGATAACTTCACAACAGACGAACCCGTTGAGGTCGATATCGATATCGCAACAACTCCTGTCACCGTAGTTGTTGAGTAGACATTTCACTTTAGTCCAATACTCGGACCGAATGTCATTTTTTTAGAAGATACTTATTTATTCAATTAAACTATAGTTGTCGAGTATTTTATTTTAGAACCCATGATATAAAAGGCAAGTTGTTTCAATATTTCCAAAATTTTAATATTAGTTAGTGTTATTCCTAATTGCACATTCTTTCGTAAATGCAGTAAGTTTAAGTTAAAATGACTAGCGTCACTGTCCAGTGTTTACGTCATCCACTTAAAACGAGTTCGTGACATGGGCAGAGCCCAGTTGCATCAACTGTTTATCTCATATTGCGGACAATGGACAAGTAAATATTAAAATTGCACACCTTGACCTTTGTCCGTTAGGAGTTCATAGTCTTGAACTTTTCTTGATTTATACCAATAGGTAAAGGAAAGCATGAATAAAGCGTCATAATCTTTTATAGAACAGCGTAATTGCGTTTAAAATAGTACAGTGTCCAAATTCGAAATATGGAAAACCCACATGTTTTCTTAAAAGTCCACGACCACGACCTCGTGTTTGTGTCCAAGGCAATTGACTAAGACGAAAACATGTCAAACAAGAACAACATTTAAGTTAAGACACTTAATATTATAATCTGGCAGGAACTTTTTTCTTGAAGAAAATGGACATCATTTGTTTGAAAAAAAGACTAGAATAATTAACAAACGCAATTTCTTCCACGAATAATCCATTTGTTTCTTCTTATCAAAACAAACGCAAGTAACAAACTGAACTTAACAAATTCATAACAAAACAAGCTAATTTTTGCCTACTTTCTTTACAATTCTTTTACGATTTCTCTTTTTGTGACGCCTTATTTCCAAACTCTCTGACACAACTGTTTTAATTTAAACAGAAATTTAAATGTAAAATACTTTACATTAAATTTAATTAGGTTTAAATTTAATATCCTGTACAAGAATTCTAAAATGACTTAGAAGTTGAGAAGAAAACACTGTAATGAAATGAATGAGACACCTTGTTGACCTACATTGAGATAATCTTGGTAACTTACCATTACTTTTTTATTTTAATTATAAAAATTTGTTAAAATATAACAAGTTTTCCGGCCAATAATAAACTTCTCAGAATTTTTGAATGAACATTTGGACGTAAGCGACTCATAGATTACACGTATTCATCAGCATAGATAAACTTTTAGCTTGAGGGTGAATGCATTACGTAGTTTATCAAATACAATTCAATTATCGTTGTTTTTTTCTTAGGTTGGTCAATATTATAAGAAAAGTTGGTGAATCCCCACCTACTCTCAGACGTCATTCTTCATTCCCACAGATCATCATCCCAAAGATTTCTGTTCACAGTGAAGAGTAGAAGTGATTCATTGCAAAGTTGCTTATAAGAACACTCACTTTGGTTTCTTTCCACTTTAATTTCAAATTAAACCTGTTCCAGGACACTACTAACTAATACCATCCAACAATTTAACCAAAGTAAGCGAAACTGAACCGCATCATCATGAAGTCGAGCCTTGGGAAATTACTGGCTCTTTTTATCACAATTGCTGCAATAACTCTCGAGAAAGGTCAAAGTTCACCCCTCACCTTGACGACAGATCAAGCTTTTGTGATTTCTACGTCCACAGCTCTTCCGGTGGCGAGTTCAACGGATCTGGACATTGACATGGGCATAAATGCACCCTTGGCATCTACAGAAAATTCTTCAGAAGAAATCAGTCAGGTAAGATTTGAATTCTGCAAAAAATTTGCATCATTGCATCAAATGCATCCATAATATTGCAAATTACAACCTAATTTTACACAGTACAGTAACAAGTAATAAAACTGGTGCATGCAGCACGATTAGGCTGACACAGACTCCATTCATCTAATATTAACACTTAATAATTTTGGTCAGAAATTAGTAGGTCAACTATTTTCATGTCTAATCGTTTCAAAAATCTATGAAATCTAACGTACTCAAACCAGAAACCGTTAGTCTAACCTACTTTTAACTTTATACTATTGCTCACGAGAAGAATGTGAGTTATAAACGCTAACTAATTAAAATTAAAATGTATCTTTTACGCAGTTTACTTTTTTTGACAGTCGAAATTTGCATGTTGTATTTCCAAACTACATAAAGTTCGCTTAATTTTTTTGGCATTAATAAAAAATTAATCATTTTTTGTATCGGTTTCTCCTTTTTTTTTAACCGTATTATTCAAAAATTCATGAATCATGAATAATAATCATAATCGGTGTTAATTGTTGTAGAATGAGCCACTCATCAAACATTATCTGCAACTTGTGTATCTCTTTCCGTTGTTTGTCCAAAGCATATGTCATCCACAAATAATTTAATCAACCAAATTTATTAATTGTATGACCTAGCAAGTTATTACTTTTATTATTCGCTTCCCCGCTTATAAAATTTAACTGTAAAACTTACATGAAATTTTAAGTATTGTAGCGTGAGAAAGTAAAATTTCATGGAAATTACTCCACGCATCTCCTTTTGTTCTTTTTTGGAAGAAAATTAATTGTAATTTCCTTGAATTTCAAGTACCCTTGAATTTTTTAAGTACCTCCTTGGAAAAACCAATTTAAAATGGCCACTAATAGGTGGTAGATTGAAACGATGGTTTGTCAATTCCAGCGATAGTGTTTGTACTTTACATGCAATATTGCGTGATTTCAGAGAGAATTGATGAAGATCGATTGATATTTTGTTGGAATTAGTTGGAAGTAAACGTTATTTTATGGTTTTAATTGTGTTTTTTTTTTTGGTATTTACAGCCTTCCACTGTGCAAAGTGGAAAAGCAGTTACTAAAAGTAACCTCAAACCAGAAATTTATTCTTTCAAGATACATTCGGACATTACCTACCGCTATGCTCGGACTTACGTGACCTCTCGTGTAGTCAATGCAAATCCTACGAATTCTCAAGAAGTTACTTTCAGAGTTGTTTTACCAGAAACTGCCTTTATCTCAAAATTTATCATGTAAAAATATTCAGGATTTTTTTTTGTTTTTTAAACTTGAACCATAGTTAATTTGCTTTAAATATTCGACTTAAATTTGCAGGGAAATTGATGGAATTCCGTATGAAGCTTATGTAAAGGAAAAAGAAGAAGCTAAAAGAGTTTACATTCATGCGCAGAATCAAGGTCAATCGGCAGGATTGGTCGAACTGAAGTAAGTTTTAAAAAAAAAACAATAACTAATTTAAAAAAAAAGGATTTAATAGATTTCATAATTTTTTTTGCAAGTATAAACTTTAAGAGTTCAAATTCATCTCTTATTGCCTAAATGCTCATAACCTTAAGATATTTACCCTTTGCAAACTTGAATTTCCACACACATCTCTCCTTTGCAACTCGTATTAGTTCCAGTTTGGCAAGACTTTTAGCAAAAAAAAAAGCAAATTTAATATACATTTCTACCTAATTTGCCCTTAGTTTTTGCAATATGCAAATGTAATTTTTAGCACAGCAGGAAACTAATCAAGAAAAAATTCGATTGCAATAATAAGTGTTGACTAGCCATTGGCAAAAAAAAAATTACGAGAGAGTTGAACGACCTAAGTGTATACTTTGCAAAAATAATCATCACCAGGCGAGAAATATAACAATGAATTTGATTTTCATAGCACAAGAAATGCCAACGTTTTTGACGTCAACGTCAATATTAAATCACAGTCCAAAGTTAATTTCAACTTGACGTACGAAGAACTCTTGTCACGTCGACTTGGACGTTATGAGCAGTCAATTAGTGTCACACCAGATCAAGTATAACTTAACAATTTTTTTTCAGAAATTAAGAAAAACTGAAAAAACTTCTTACTTAACATTTTTCTTTTCAATTTAAGATCACGAATGTTAAAGATTTCCAAATTTCTGTAAATATCGAAGAGTCGCAAAATATCACTGTTCTGCGAGTACCAAATTTGCGAAATGATGTGGATGCCCCAGCGGATTCAGAAGGAAGTACGTTAAAAATAGTCATACATACTTAAATCCTTTTGTGTTAATTTGAATCACCACGTTAATTGTTTTGTCTAGATAATCAAGACGCTGTCATTGAACGTCCGGCCGGTAACAAGGTTAAGATTACTTGGCGACCTTCAGAACGAGATCAAAGTCAATTGGCCAAACAAAGCGTGACAGGAAAATTCATCGTCCAGTATGACATCAAAAGAGAATTAGATGCTGGAGAAGTTTTGGTAAGCTATTAAATGGATTTCAATTAAAATACAATTATTTCAGAGTAATTAATCTTTTAATTTTTTAGGTTATGAACGGTTATTTTGTTCACTTCTTTGCTCCAGAAAATTTACCTTCACTACGCAAGCACGTTGTTTTTGTCCTTGACACCAGTGGGTCCATGTGGGGAAGACGTATGGAACAGTTGAAAGATGCTATGAATGAAATTTTGGCAAACTTGACTCCAGAAGATTTTTTTAATATTCTCACCTTTTCCAGCGACGTTGTTGTAAGCGATTGCAGTCGTCACTAATGTCACACTTCTTGTTACGTCAAAATAACATGCTTCTTCCCATTATAGCTTTGGTCTCCACAAGACAAAATTTCCAGCGGCTCATGGTCACCACCACCATTCCACGGTGAACGTGTTGTCACTACAGTTGAAGATCCAAGACGTCGACAACCGTACCCTGCCACTAAAGAAAATGTTGAAAAGGCTCAAAAATTCATTCAGAGTCTTGTTGCTTCTGTAAGTTATACAATTAATATGCAATCATATAAAATCGTTTGGTATTGAGACAAATAAAATTATTTCCAGGGCGGTACGAATATTCATGACTCAATTGTTCAAGCCTTGAACTTGACCGGAGCCATTAAGAAAAATAGGGACCAAAATGCTCCAAATGTTGGTGAAAACGATGGAACGACAGTTCAGCCAGACAATTCAAGGTCACTTTCTTCATCACTCAATGTACTTCCACAGCATGTTGAATCCCTTCTAATGTTTTTAACTGACGGAGAAGCTACAGTTGGCGTTACAAATCCGACGACGATAGTTAGCCTAATTCAAGAAGCTAATAAGAATATTTCTGTACCAATTTTCGCCCTTGGATTTGGATCCGGTACTGATTTTCCACTCATTCGTAAAATTGCACTTCAAAATAATGGATTTGCTCGAAAAATTTACGAAGCGTCGGATGCTGCTTTACAACTAAAAGGATTTTACAAAGAAATTGCCTCACCGTTGCTCTCTAATGTCAAATTCAATTACACCACACCAGAATCTGCCTACTCTGTTGAAAATGTTACGGTTACTCGATTTCCAACAGTTTTTCGTGGTACTGAAATTGCAGTCGCTGGGCGGTTAGTTCCGAAACCACTACTCGAACCAGAAGAAATCGAAGACAGTACACTGTCCGTAACAACTGTCGCTGGTGACAAGGTAGTTGCCAATACTGACAGTCAAGTAGACACACTCTTGACTCCAACAACCCAGCATTACTTTGATGTTGAAATTGAAGGTTCTGGAAGGGATGGTGAAGTAGTATTTCTCAAACCTGAAGTACTTTCTTGTATTATTCCATGGGATGGAAGAATTGTTCGACCATTTCCACCTAGGCCAACTCCAGTACCGACTCAAGAAGACGTATTTCTTGAACGCCTTTGGGCTTATCTTACTATTCAACAACTTATTGAAAAAGATTTAGCACAAGATTCGAAAGCAAATGAAGTGGAACAAGATGATTTGGCAACTGTTGGTCAAAACGTGTCGCCAACAATTTCTAGTCCTCAGCCAACTATCGTTCCTGTACAATCAAATGTATCAGCGTCTAACGTATCAATAATGCCGTCACCTAGTAGAAACCAAACGCTGACTCCAGAAACTCCAAAGCAGAAGGCACTCCGTCTTGCTTTGAAGGTAATGAATAACTTTCAGTGTTATAAAACTCGTTTTTTTGTAAATGGTCAAATTTTTATGTAATTTAATTTCTGACTTACAGTATGGATTTGTAACTTCGTTGACCTCATTGGTTGTCGTCAAGCCGAATAGCAGCGACGTTACGAATGCAGTTGCCGCAGATTCAAATCCCGATTCGCCTGACAGTCTCGCTTGTAAGAATTGTTAAACTTTTAAGTAGATATATTTGTCCCGCTGGCTTATAGTTGATAAAATTCAGTTCCCCGACGTTTTGTTTTCCTTCAGCCCCTCAAAGCTTGAATTCAGTTGCTTCTCATAAAGTTGCTTTTGTGACCGGAGGAGCGTTCGCTACTAGTGGACATTCCAACTACGCTGGACCTATACCGCTTTCACTTTCACAACCTTCATTTTCAGCTTATCCTGGCATCAAAGGACCATCGTTACACGGTATGACAAACAGAGTATCCTCGTTGGGTCATCGCAAAAAAGTAGCAGCCTCGCGTAAGACTAACACTAACAGCTTTTGGCTTAAGATGACCTATTTCAAACAATTATTTTAAACAAAACTTATTTAATAATATATTTTCTTTCTGTAGCTTTTCAAAACCGTCCAATCATGGCTACGGCCACTCGCTTACCAGCTCCACAACCCTCGATGACCGTAGACGACGTAGACTATGACTTGGATTCTCAAGTTTATACGTCTTCTCGTCCTTCTGCTATAGATATTAACCCAACGCCCACC
>JABASK010000647.1:0-12801 GCA_019776465.1 Rambutanura hunanensis | reverse complement strand
CGGCGTGAAGTGACATTCTGTACCAAACTTAAAATTCCAGTTCTTGGTATTGTCGAAAACTACAGTTCGTTTAAGTGTCCGAATTGTCATGTAAGGTCAACCAGCCCTTTGTCTTATCAGAGAAACTCCTCACAAATTACTTTTTTAGACCAAAAAAACAATCGTTTACAAAAATCACACATAAAAATATCTACCAATAGTTTACTAACTTACTTAATTAGTAACTCTACCTAGTACTTTTCACTTCCAATTTTCTTTAAAAAAAATTATTTTTTTTCAGGATTCCACCCCAATATTTCCTCAAAATGGGGGCGAGTTACTTTCCCACGAAACTGGACTGGAACTCCTCGCTAAAATACCAATCGATCCGAATCTCGTTCGATGTGGAGAAAATGGTGACAATTTTATTCAGAAATTTAAAGATTCCGAAACTGCCACCATTTTTAATCAATTACAAACTACCATTTTGAAACGAATTGAAACGTCCGAATAAATATAAAAGTAACTGGATACTTGTCCAGTCTCGTAAAAACCGTAGAGTCTCTGTCTCGCCCTCCAGGAAAAAAAAGTGATAAAGAGCTTCCAGGACCTAAGAGTTCTACTTCCAGGGCCCTTCTACTATAATTCCGGAAATGAGACTTTTGCATGACAAGAAGTCATCGTAGATGCGTAGAGTAGTATGCTAGTGAAATGGGCAAGATTTCTATCAAGGATTTTTCGCCAGTAAAGGGACCTTCTCTTCCATAATTTTTTTTTTCATATTCTAGAAACATACCTTTTTTCTTCTAGAAAACAGGAGAGGCGTGGGGAACTTTGAAGAGTAAGTTCGGAAGTTAGCGTGTCCATTTGACTTGAATGGAAGTTGGATCTTTATCCTGGATGATAAATCTGACTTCTTCCTTCTACCTTCTCCAGGACTATGGTGTAGTTGGCGTGACCTAAACCTGAGTTTCCCTTTTTATCGTCGTGCCCTTTTCAAATTTTAGCGCTCGTTTTTGAAACTCGGGTGCACGACAAGTTCTCATCAGGCACAAAGGAAAAGACGCGTCGATAAATCATCGTAAGACTTCCCTCATTAACCGCAATATACAACACACTTTCAACCCTATCTCTGGTACTTTTACCTTTGGTTGGTTGTAATCCACGGTGTTTTCTCCACCGCTACGGTTTTTTCGGGGAAAACTCATTTCGGAGTTCTGGATTTATCTCTGTTGTGTCCTTGTGCCGTTGCGTGTTGATTTTTTTGGCGCGTGCCGAGGACCGTTGGCGAAAAACCTTCAAACCGGAAGTATTTGACCCTTCTTGTCACACACTTGGATTTAGACCGACGGGAGCAATAATTCAAATCTAGACAAAGTACCCGCGTAATCCATGACTCACCTTCCGGACTTATAACAAATGACTGAACTTTCACCTGAGCGAACTGTCAGGTGAAAGGCGGTAAAAGTTTTTGAAAAAAATGTTATGTTTCTATTTGAGAGATTTTTCAAAGTTTGAACTTTTAAATGTAAATGTGAACGAATGTAACATGAAATGTTTAGGCACATGAATGTTTTCGCGGTGAACATTTTTTTCTATTGAGTTGATTTGATCTTGTTTGAAAAGAAATGATATTTTGGAATTTTGTAGTGAATTGTTGAGGTTTCGAAAGGGTTACGTTTTGAGTGTGGCTTCTTTTCATTTTAATTAAGTAGGACAAATGACAATTTAGAAGAACTTTTGGGGGAAAGTGAAGTGAAAGTAAAGAGAGTGGTGAAATTGAGCTTTGGTTAGGTTAGTCATAACTTAACTTGAGGTTAGGGCGGGTATTAACTTAAGGTTAGGCGGGGTATTAACTTCATAATGTAAGACCTCTTGGAGGGAAAGGGTGACATCCGATTGAATTTGTTGAGAATCGATCCAAAAACTTAATTTACTCGACTTTCTCTCCGGGATGAATTTGTTGCCCAAATTTGTTTTCACTTCCTCTCACTTTACTCTGCTGAAGATAAAGGTCAAATTTGCATGACCAACAGCAATTCATCAAAACAAAGCATTCGAGATTAAAGTGTGTCAGGGCGCACGGTGTTATCGAAATTTCATCGAAAAAAAAAATTTTAAAAGAATAACTTTTTTTTTTAAAAAAAAGAAACTTTTAGAAACTTAGAATTAAGTTGATTACGCATATTAACTACAGTTGACTCGAAATCCAATACTTCATGTGGTCGGGTTTAGTTTGAGGTCAATGACCTTCTGGGTTTAGGCTAGGTAGATAGAAAGTTTGTAATTTGAGGAAAGTTTTGTTTAAAACAAATAGATCTTAAAAATTTTGAAATTTAAAATTAAAAAAAAAGCTTTTTTTTTATTTTATTGAGTTTCTTTTCTTGTCATGTTCAGGGAGGTGTCTTTGTAAGTCTTGAGGATGCGCTCGTGGATGAGTTCGAAAGAAGGCGGACCCTATCTCTTTTCCCTGAAAGATACCCGGCTTTCACCCTCAGACTTTCTCCTGCCAACCGAAAAAAGACCAAAAAACCCGAAAATAAAACTTTGGCCAACCCAAAAAATGGCCCAAAATACTCCTTAAAAAATCCCCCTACACTCTTATGGTTTTTTTGGAGCTTTGTTTTGAAAAAAAAATGGTCGCAGACTCTGGGATTGACTCATGCAGAAAAAAAAATCGGTAAAAGCCCGGGTATTTTTCTTCTCCATCCCTCATCTTCCCATTTGGTCCAACAAGAAAAGTTAAATGGCTCATAAAGAAACAATGGAAAAAAGTCCTCGAGAGTCCAATTTAGTAGAATAATCCAAGTGAAACCAAGCGCGTCCTAATGCAAAACTTATTAAAAACTTGACTCTTCCATTTTTTTTTCTTTCAGAAGAAACTCAAGTGGTGAGTTTTTCAGAAACAACTTCTGAAAAAAAAAACTGAATAAGTTAATTTTCATTTAAAAAAAAATGAAAAACGTTTTTTTAAATAAAAAAAAAAGAATCAGCTAATTAGTAAATCTCTCCCGTTTTCCACCTCTCCTGCTCCTTACCTGCTTTTCTGAAAAAGAAAAATCTGAAAAATTACAATTATTTGTTATTCGTACAAAAAAGAAAATCTTTTTTTTTTTAAAAAAAAAATGATATAACTGAACTAAATTGATTTGGTATTAAGTATGTCACGTGTCGTTTGGAACTAACTTTAGGTAGAAATTAGCATTTACTTCATTTTCATTGTAACTAAGTTTTTTTAACGGCGTCTCTATTTGATCCAGAATGAAGGTTATAGTGGCTTGGACAGAGCTGACCTTTGACCTCGTTCCTTCTGTTTTCTTGGTGTATAGTGGGCGTATATGATTGAAGTGAGTTTAAATGAAGGCGTTTCATCACTGTCAAATGAAAAAGAACAATTTTCTGAGAAGTGTTTCCTTCGTGTCATGTCACTTTTTTGTCCGTCGGTCCAATGAAGTCAGAAAGACGAGAAAAGGAGTTTGAATTTTGGAAGCTCCAATTACTCCGATTCATCCAACACCAACGAACTTTCGTTTTTTTTAAAAAGAAACAAAAAGTTAAAATTCAAAAAAAAAAAAAACATCTGGGAGGTCAAATAATGTTTGACAGAAACAAAGCGTGGTTCAAAGAAAAGCAATGCGCAGTTGTTCTTAAGAATACGACGCGTATTTAGTCGAAAAACTTTTAAACTGAACAAAAATATTACAAAAAATTAAACTTATTTTTAGCAAAACTATAAATTTCTAGTTATTTGCGTGTATTTCTCAAAGTCGAATTGATTAGAAGAAAAAGATATTATTTATTTCACAAAATATTTCTGAAATGATCGATTTTTTGCTTTCGGTTTTTCTTCTGTTTTTTTAATCGAAAGCCTCCGCCTTTCTCGCCCTTTTTTATTGAATTGATAATTTATTTTGTATAATATTTTTTATTATAAATAGTTTTTTTATATTTTAAAATTTGCATTGATGTTCATGTTTTTTAAAAGAACGAAAAATAATTGTATTGGAATGGAAATTGAGGCGTAGACACCCTCTTCTCTCTTTTGCATAAATTGAACCTCCGAAAGATGAAATTGGACCAAATGTAAATTTTTTAACGCTTTGGTTTCTTACTTTTTTTTTTCTTTGTCAAAGATCAATAACCAAAAATCAATGTCCCTTTTAGTCCCTTTTATCCACTTCTCTATTCAATTATTAATTATTCGTGTAAAAAGAAATTTGGATAATTTTTAAAAAACATCTGTTACTTTTTTTTTTTAAATTTTAGCAGTTGGCTCTACTGGTGGAATTCAACAAACCCTAAACCCCTCCCCTTTCCCCCCCTCCCCCAATAAGAGTAAGACTTAGAAACACCGTTCACTTAATTGGTTTTAAGTTTTGCTTAGTTGACATTTAGTGGGTCAAAGGTTTCTAGTCCGTCTTAACCTCGTCCACTTCTACTCTGTCATAGTAGAATCTAAAATCTAGAGCCTTCTTTTAGAATTTGTTTGAAAGTGAATTTTTGTAGTTCAAATTTCAAATTTGATCGAAAAAAATTTGCATATCGTAATTTTTCGGGTAAGTACTACATATAAGTTTAGCTTAAATTAATTTTGTTTAAAAATCCAGTTTTACATTACATAGGTGAGAAATTTGAATTGAAAGGTGTATAACGATAATTTGAAGAAATATGATCTTTGTGAGATCGACGCATAAGAATCTGTCCAATAGAGAGGCGTTTTGTTCTACTAACTTTTTTTTTGAAGGAAGTATTATTGAATGATTTGAAATCTTTTCTTAAGAATCAAAGAGTCAATTGATTTGCATCTAACCTCACTTCATTTGCATTAAAACCGATACCCACTTCGGAGAGAGAGAGAGAGGGGGTAGTTTTTTTTTGTGGATCTCGTGAGAAGTGCCACGACCAATTTTCAAAACATTTCAATCTCATTCTTCAAACAAATACTCGCGGTTTTTACTATCCGGGAGGATTTTGAAGCATTGGCGTTTCATCCGTTTAAAAAATTGCATTATTGCAAAATAAACAAAGATTTCGGCAACTAGGTTCAAATAATCCGATTTCTGGTGCAAACTATTCGCGAAAATTTTTCTCTATCCCCCCCCCCACCCCACATGAATTAACTAAGTTAGAATTCACTCAAATTTGCGAATTACACATTTTGCGAAATTTTCACAATAGTTTGGCGACTCATTCAACCCAGCGGGGTAAATCAAATCTCCAAGTTCGTCCCCGTCCAATCCACTGTGAACTGCAAACCCTGCTCAAACTAAAACCGAAATGAACCCACTTTGTCTTCCAGAAAAAGGTTGATTTTTCCCCAAATTCTCTGTTCAGGTGAATCTATCCATGTTTTACGGGTTGACCATAAATCCCAGCCTTTTCTTCTTCATTAGAACCAAAAACGGGGGAGGGGACGCTTCCATTTCTTTTCTTTTCTTTACAAAACGAAGAAAAAGGAGGAGGAAAAGAAGGGGAAAAGAAGAAGAAAGAAAGAAACTTTTACTATTTTCTACCCGGGTAAAGTTTTGTGTCTCGGATCGATTTTGTGCAGAGAAAGGAAAGCGAAATGGATTTGAGATACTTTTTACGATCTTGTCTTTCTTTGGGAGAAAACTCGGAGAAAGTTGGATAGGCGGGTGAAAGTTATGGAGAAAGCAGAGAAATAAAGTGTAGACGCACAGAATTCACCGAGTTTTTTTGTCTGAACATTTTATTACGGTTTCGGGGACCACGTTTTTTTTCTCCCGGGTAATGTAACTGAGGGAGACATGTGAGTAATATGTTGGAGAAAGCCCTTCAGGGGGCCAAGCCCGAGTTTTTGATGACCTGCGGAAAAGTCATTCAAATCCACTTCACTCTAACTAAAAACCCGGGAGAGTAAAGAAACTCCCGGCAAAAAAAAAGAAGTTTGCGAAAAAAATATTCAAATTTTACTTTTGGGTTTAGTCGTTAAGAAAGTGTAAAGTAAAGAAAAAAAAATATCTTTTTACCCGCCAAAAAATTTTTTCAGAGGAGAAAGTTTTTCTCTCGAAAACTTTGGCGTGAAGTGACACAAAATTGTTTTTTTTTCTCTCGAAGCGTGACGACGTGACCAAAAGACAAGGTGAGTGACGAAAGTGTATGTGAGTTGTTCCAGAAGAGTTGTAAGTGAATTGTGTGCGTTGCCGTTGGCAACGAGATGATAGGATTTTGGGAGGATTCTCCTTAGGTGGAGGATGGGCGGAGACTTGGACATGTCCCAGCCTCTTGTGTCCCATCCTTTTCAGATCTGCGCCTCACTTACGTCCCATCCTTAGAATCCAAGGACTCGTCTCTTCGGATCTCTACCCTCCCACTGATCCCACTGATCATCAGTGTCCTCAAACGTAGAACACGGTGGTCAATAATATCCTTTATGGAAAAACATTCTCTCTTCCAGGACAATAAATCTCAACTGAAGTTTACCACCAAAGGTCAAAAGTTGACCTCCTGTTGCTTTACATTAAATTTTAAATCGTTTTAAGTGTTATGTGGTGAAGTGTTAAAGGATTTTACGCCCGTTGAGGTCAGTTCGAGGTCAAGGGTCATGCGCTGTAAGCCAGTGGCTCGCAAGGTCAACCACCAAGGTAAAAATCTAAAAAAAAAATTCTAGAATTCAAAATATTCGGTTCGATCTGCACAGCGCAAGTTTTTTTTGGTAGAAAGTATAAAATTACTTGCTTTAGAGTTAAACGCTATTACACCTTTTAGTTACTTTCATAGTTTTGTACACAGTTCTTTGGGTAAAAGCTGTTTGACCTTTGACCTCTGCCTAATTCGAGTACACCTGTAAATTAAGTTTAGGATTGGATATCTATTTCGAAGCGAGTAACTTTTTTGTAAGAGAGTGACACAGAATGGGACGAATTGGAGGGGATGAAGTTAATTGTAAAATTGGGGTAAATTGAATTGATCGATTAGTGACCCTGCTGTGTCACACACTCGACTAGAACGACCTTTATTAAATCAATACACACTTCTCAGAAAACTACTGTCCACTTGACACTTCCAGTCTAATTTTTTTTTTGCACAAATTTTTTTTTTTTAAGTTTACAAATATTGAGTGATTTTTCATTTCTGTTGCCAATTTTCAAACTACCTACTCAATTTCAAAATTTCTAGTTTCAAAAACATTTTATTAAACGGAACTCATTTTAACTTCAATTTTTTTTTTGATTTAAAAAATCTCTTTGTAATTTGATTTTTTTAACCAAGTTGTAGAGCCTCAGCTTACTAAAAAACGTCAACTAACTAATTAGTAATTAGTAGAAATTAAATGAATTCATTCTTAAAAGATTTTAACGTATCGTACTCCCGACATTCAGTGACCCTTAAGCAGTTTGATCCTTAAAAGAGACAAGACAGGGATGCAGATGTGAGTCTAAAGCCAGAAAAGTTTCTGGAGTAGGCGGGTACTTCCTCTTTGACCCCTGGGACGAAAAGCTCCTTTTGTCTTAAGGGTCACATTTCATTCTTAGAAAAAGATCCCAATTTTTTTAAAAACTTAAACCTAAGTTTAACCTCTAAAGCCTTTACTGTATCATCATGTCACGAGACCCTTGAGTGACCTCCTCCTCCTCGACATCACAGGGTTACGTCCTAGAAGATAAGACATGTGGAACCGTTTAAGTACCCACGAAATAAAAGACAAAAGACTCCGTTCCACGCATCAATTACACAGACTCACTTTTAAAGACAGAGACAAATAAGGGCCCTTCAAAAAAATAAACGTCGTCTTCAAAAAATAAGTTAAAAGCGTCACGTTACAATTTTTAGTGACACGGGGGTATGTTTTCAAGAAAAGAAGTATTTAACAACGTCGATTTTTTTTTAATTTTTTTTTAATTTTTTCTTTAAAATTCTGGCATTTTTTTTTCGAACACAAAAAAAAACTTTAAAAAAACCAATTACCCTGAAAATTTGCAGTAGTGCTACTGCTGATTGGTTGCGACACGTTTTACTTTTGGTCGTAAATGCCATTCGGTATTTCTTTGTTTTTTTTTGCACCTTTGAATTTTTTTTCTTCTAAAGTTTCGTGAATGTTTTATGACGAATTGTTTTCGCACGATTTCACACAATTTACTCTTAATTAGCTTCACGGCTTCACGTATGAAAAAAAATTCGTTTTACTATAAATTTATAGATTTTGGTTGGTTTTACCTGAGAGATGCCTTTGATTTAATTAAATTTTTACTAATCTTACTAATCTTTTCAACTTAACAAGAGTTAAGTTGGTTTTAAAAAATAACCGATTTTTAAAAAAAAAATAAATTCTGGATGAACATAAGAACTTGGTTTTAAAAAATAACCGATACTTTTGAATCTCTTCATGATTTTTTATCCTGATTGACATGTTTTGTCCCTCGTTGCTATATTGTTCTCTTGTACGTCAAGAAATCAAAAGCCATTTCGTTCCTCACTTGATGCTTATTGTGAATCGTAGTATATTTCTAAGAAAAAAAAAGTATTTTTTAAAAAAAAAAAATTATTAGCAATTTTTTTTTGTGTTTCAGCGTTTTAACCCTTTTTTTCACCCTGTCGATTTCACAGAGGTTGACCGAATTGTCCTAGAGGGTCTTCTCTCTCTCTCTTTAGAAAAGTATCATTTTCAAATTAACTTTTTGAATGTTTGCTCTTTTTTTAAATTGATTTTGAGAAAGAAGCGGGAGAGCGTGGCTCGTGTTGGGAGCGTGTCTTTCAATAATTCAGGAAGACAGAGATGCTGCTTCCGGACTTGGACCATTTTCCCAAAGAGAAAGGCTGTATTTTCCGGAGTTTTCATAATTACATATCGCTATTCTTTTCATTCCGAAAACAGTGCCAGAGGGAACAACCGAGACAGGTTGTCTAGCTCGCTAGAATTTAGAAAATCTCTAGAGATTTCTAGGAAAAAGCGAACATCCTCAATTTCACCCCCTCCCCACCCCCTGTTCGTGGAACTCCTCATCAACCCTCTTAAAAAAGACGCTTAAACCGAAAATTAAACTAATTTAATTTTAAAAAAGAAAGAATTATAAATTTTTTTTAACAAAAAAATTTTAATTTTTTTTTTTTGAAAAATGAAATTTTTAATTATTTTTTATTAAAATTTTGACTGTTTTGTTTAATTATAGAGTTTTGCGAAAAGGGTGTGAAAGTGAAAGTGTTAATTGGTTTCCGTTCCTTTTCTCCTCTGCGTCCATCTGTTCATGATGTCTTGATTTGTAGCCGGGTCGTCATCATCGTCAGTCCGGGGTTACCCGGATGAAAGTTTTGGAAAGTTCAAAAAAGGCGAGGGCGTGAAAATTTTCCCCATTTTGAAATGATGGCTTTTTCAGGAGGAAGACGATTATAGACAGTTGATCTCTGAGGCCTCCCTGCTGTTTCACAATTTCCCGGGCTTTTTGAAAGACTTTGGAGAAAAGGAACGAGAAATGGAAAATGTGAAATTGAAATTAGAGATGGGGAAAGTCACATTATGACAATCTGTGTCGACTTCATCCTAGTCAAAATGTCTACAAGTCGAGATCTTAATTGAATCCTAGGCATAATTACCTCTTAACTACTTCTCACTTAACACTTCACATTTTTAATTAAAAACTTTCTTTCAAAAATTTCAAACACTTTTGTTTAGGAAAAAGTTGTCACTTTTCTCTAAAAATTAAAAAAAAATTCAACTTATAGCAACAGAATTTCTTGCAGTTTTGTTAGACTTTCTTTAAAAAAAAACGAAAATAACAACAAAGTTTCGCATTTTACGCAATTTCTCTACTTTTTCGCAAGAATGTCGCGACATAACTTTTCATTTTTGAAAAAAAAATTGCAACTGCGTTTGAAAAAAAAATTTTTTTTGAAAATTTTATTGAAATTTTGTTTTTCTAACAAATTGCTTTAAAAAGTTTTTTTTATTTACTATAACAAAATTTTTCAAATTGGACGATACTAAAAAAAATTACAGCCTTCTTTTGAGTCATCCTTTGCATTACAACAAATTGGGCGGTGGGGTGGTGGGGCAAACGAGGGTCGGGGGTGGTGGGACGTGGGTTCATGGGAGTAAAAGTTAAAAAAACGAAGCTTGAAATGATGGAGAGGGTTCAAAATTATGAAAACGCAGTTGAGTTATGACTCTCCAAGCCCGGGAAGTCTTTAATGAAAAGAGAGTCAGTGACAGACACTGTTCGGGAGACAAATGACCTTTTTCGGGGGAGACAAAATATAAGCCTCGTCGAGTCGAGTAGAGGTCAAAGTGAAAGTCTTTTCCCTCAAAAAAAAAAGAAACAAGGTAATAGGCCTTGTTCTACAACTTTTATCCTTGGGATGATGACAATCCCTTCATAAAATCCAATATCCAATAACCTCACTTTCACTTCCACACAGAGAGGAGCCACGTGCAGAAGACATCTTTATGGATCCAGGAAAAACGAGATCAACAGAATAATAATAGAGATTACGAAATATCATATCACTTTCAAACAGAAATGAACCAAAATCCTCAACGAGGAAGTCAGAAGTCAAGGGAAGCTATTCTCCGCTTAATCTAGCGGATATCATTCAAAAAACAACTGCTACACACTTTTTTCTTTTTTTTTGTATTTTGTTCAATTAATCACAAAATCATCTTTTATCAATTTGTCAAATCAATGAACGCTCAAAGCCCCCCCCCCTTCTCCTTCACAAAAACACGTCTTTTTTGCAAATTCGCCTCATTTCAAAATTTCAAAAAGAAAAGTAAAAAAAAAGTTTAGCAAAAACAAAGTTCTCCGTTAACTTTTAAAAAAAACCAAATGTTATGTTTTTTTTAGTAAAATATGCTGAATGGCAGTTAATTTTTTGTTCACTCGTATTGCTGAGTAGTTACAAATGAGGGAGATAGAGAGATCGAGTTGTCCTCCGTGACCTGTTGACCTTTTGGAAGCTCGTGTCATCTTCATTTACTCATAGTTTACGAGGATGGAGGAGGGTACATACCAAATTTGTTGAGAAGGGGGTTGTTTTCTAGTTGATGAGATCATCTTTTTTAGACACTGATCACTATCACATTACCAAATTACAAACAATACAAAAGTTTTTATGTCATGTAACTTCCTTGCAGAAGCACGTAATCTTCACACACAAAAAAAAACGAGAAGATTTCATGTAGTATTCATAAGCATTTCAATTACGCACGCTTAAAAAACTCTCGTTGGTAACTCATTACCACTTAAAAGCAGCATCTTTTACAAAGATCACTCTTCCTCCTCCTCTCTTCAGTTTTTGTGGGTGTGTGTGGGGGTGGGGGGTAAATTTAAATTCAAGTTTTCAAATTTTGCGAAAATTTTTGCTTACATTTGCTTCGGATTGAAAGACGACGTAACTTTCTACAAAACTAGCTGCACTTACTTATTCTTTCCACCTTCTAGTGACTGACGTGGAAGCGATACCGATTTGACCTTTTGGTGAACAAGGGGCTATTAGGCTTAAGTGCACTTTAGTTATTATCTTTTATTCTCATACGAGAATAGAGGTCAGAGGTCAAACTTTGAGGGTTAGAGAGAAGGGGTGAGTAAGAGAGCTTTTTTTTGTGGTAAACAGGAATGAAATTAAGAAGCAAAAGCGTGAAATTTGGAGGGAGTTATGATAAGGATGAAAGTGTCGTCGTCAAATGTCGTTGAGCGCGCTGAGATTTAAAAAAAAAGTTGCCTTTTCAAATGAAAAAAAGCGTAGTTCCTGTGTGCTAACACAAAATCGGCTTTAGGAAATGAATTTTTATGAAGATGCGCATCCCCGCTGCCAAAGCACGTCCAGAATCAGGGTACCGAAGGCAAGGCGACTGGGCGACATAATACGTGCGTTTGATTCTGATTATCTCTTCTTTTTTTCTCTTCTAGATGAGCGACGACCGCTGGTGGATCAGGTAAGAGCCTTCTTCATGTCAAAACCTACGACCGAAGCCATGGCGACTGGGCGACATAATACGTGCGTTTGATTCTGATTATCTCTTCTTTTTTTCTCTTCTAGATGAGCGACGACCGCTGGTGGATCAGGTAAGAGCCTTCTTCGTGTCAAAACCCTTGAGGTCAAGTTGAGGTCAGGGATTAGAGTATCAAAGAAAACCCAAGTAAAAAGTTCTCTAATGAGACACAACTTTCACCCGGGTATTTTTCACTTTGATCTCAGTCAGTTTAAGGGGCAAGTTGAGACTTTGCAACTTTTTTTCTTTTGTACTGAACCACACACTTTTAATCCACGTTTCCTTGATTACTAATTGAAAGTCTTTTTTTTCACGGGTGGTTGACCCTCAATAATGACGCCCCCCCCCCCGGGTATAGGGGGGGGGAGGTGCTGTAGGATAAGTGACTTCATTTTTGTCACGGTGAGCTACCCGGTCTTCCAGAAAAGTAGTATCCAAGGAGGTCCTCTGCGAGTAAGAGGGTAGGCGTGGGATTTTCAATTTGGAATTGATTAGTTTCTATCGTTTTGGGATTACGGGGTGCAAAGGTGCGGGGGTGGGGGCGGGGAGGTTGGTGAAGCGGCTAACTTTGTGTAAAATGTCGCCGTGGTTCGATCGAAGAATGTTTTTTAAAAAGTTGAATGTAGAGCATATTGGTTAACAAAAGCCTTCTTCTTTTCGTTTGTTTCCGGATGGTTAACACTTTTCGGGTAGTGTGAAATTGTAGATTAAACCATTGTCAAGGAAACTCAAGGAATGAAGGGTTGGTTAGGGTTTTTTTTGGGAAAATGCTGGTCGTGGCAGGTCATGTAATGAGGACTAACCGAGAAAATCCGAAACTTTTCAAAAGTTATAAACCAAGAACGAAAATTGGGGGCCCCCCCTCCAGGTGTGAA
>JABASK010000646.1:0-12802 GCA_019776465.1 Rambutanura hunanensis | reverse complement strand
CCCCCATTTTCTATCGAATGTGCTCTACCCTGTATTAGTACTTGAAATCTAATTGTTTTAATTCTTTACAACTTTGGACATCTATAACGTCATATTATCAACTTAACCGGTAATAATGGTAAGTGTTCCAATTAGCATTTATCACCAATTGTTGTCAATTCGAGTTGAAGACAAATAAAGAACTGGCGATTACACTATCCCGCCGCGCCGCACTCTTGCACTCAACTTTCCCTTTCTACTCACAGTTGTGCAATACGGTTTTAAGAGAGTGTGAAGAAAAGTTGGACCTTAACAAACATTTCAAACTGTAGTTCTAGTCGTTTTAAATTTTAACGCCAACCAATTGTTGTTTTAATTTGGACTTACTGATAATTTGGACCCACTGGTCCCCCAATGAACGAATATACCCCTACTGAAGCGTTAAAATTTAAAACGACTAGAACTACACAAGAAATTTCTGATAGCGAATTAAAGGTAAGAAAGAACCTATTGCTCTTAACAAGACTACTTTGGTCGCTGAACTGATGTTTTACAATCGACTTTGCAAACAAGATTGAGTATAAAAATGAAATGAATCCGACTGCCTGAGAGCGAGAACAAAACTGCAATGGTCGGACGGTCGGCCCCGTCCACCTACCGCCTCCGACCGCTTTCTCTCAAAACTACCCGAGAGAGAGAGAACAAAACTGCAGCTCAGCCCCGTATTTAAAACGTAAATTTGAATGATTAACTATTTAAGTATTTTCACCTCTTTGAAACAGGTATTCTCGGTTTGAGTGGGCATGGGGATTCTCTTCCAGAAAGTGTCAACGTTATTGAAAATGTTAAAGGCTATCCGTGGGAAATTAATACAAAATACTATAGTGCACGAATTCATTTATGTGCTATGCAAGGAAAGACGTTGGGATCTTCAGAATTTGCTGATAGTGTTCAAGGAATGATCCTATGTTTTGATACTTTTTCAGTAAGTTAGCTTAAGTATTTCGTAAATCTAAACGTTTACTACCCCTAGCAATCTAACTGTGTATTCATAAAAAGGAGTTATTCTACTGTCTTCCAACTTCAGTGTGAAGACCTCAGGCGTAGATAGGAAGGGGCAACACCTTTCCGCCGCGAGTAGTAAAGTGTGCCACCGCCAGCCACTGTCATTAAACACATAATTTAGCAACTTTTGCATATTTAAATAACACAATGAGTACACGGTTAGTATTTCTTTATCATTTAGTAAAAACGTTGATCCCGTGAATATCAATTGCAATGAGTATTAAACTTTACTTAACATCACGAATTGTAAATGAAAATATGTATGCTTGTAATACCTAATACACTGCTGATGGTTCTATTTTTAAAACTAGGCAAAATACAATTACGAACTGCAATTCGACAAAACTGAGAATCCCAAGGTCGCGGAAATCCTATTGGCATTGAAAATGAATTTAGAATGGCAAAAGGATTTCTTGGGTTTTTGAATATTCAATGCAAACAGTGGTTAAATTTTCGAAAGTTGCTAAATTATATGGAAAATGGCAGTTGGTGACGGTGGCACACTTTACTACTCTTGGCGGTAAGGTGTTACCCCTTCCTATTTGCGCCGGAGGTCCTCACACTGAAGTTGAAAGACAGTACAATGTGATTTCAATTTTTTTGGACCAAAAAATTTTTTATTGAAGACGTGGATGATACAAAAAACTTGGTCTGAAAAATTTTTTGTTTTGATTGAAAGCTCCTTTTTGCGAATGTTAGCTTGCTGAGAGTAGTAGTTCACGTTTACTCTTCTTTTTCTAGAGTAGTGGCCTCATTGATGCTTCGCAGTGGCTCCCATTTATTAACGAATTTCACTGCGATGTGAAGATTCTCGTGTGCGAATACTGTAGCGATCACTCGGAACCAAGTTCCCCAAACAGACCACGTACTTATTTCGACCGTGTAGATGGTAATTTCAATATCCGAAATGAGTTTTCTCGTATACTAGCTACAGGCACCATGACGATGCAATAGACATGAGGAATTTTTTTACTTTTTGTAGTTGTAAAATGGTGTATAAAACATGGATTCGAATTGGTAGAACTCAATTCGATCATCGAAGATGACAAGGAATGTGATCTTGAAGATGATTTTCCAGAAACTGTTGGAATGAAAAGGATCATTCAGGCTCTCGAAGCCCATGTCTGGCCTAATATGAATCGTTTTACCAATGATGGTAATTGTTTTCAACAACATTGTTATTTTCAGTAGACAAAGTGATAACAAACTTTAACAAAATCTTCTTTCAGGAGGCCTTGGAGTAGCAAGACTTTCTACCGCTTCGGCCAGCAATTCAAACAGCTTAGGTTAGTGGAATTGAGACCCACAAATATTTCACGTCAGTTTTGACTTTACGAATTTGGTATTTAGATGATAGCTCGCAGCTTGATGACTCTCCTGATAAGGAAGGAGATGAAGATGACGGTTTGTTTGAAGCCCTGTTTGAACAACTGAGCATTATGAAGTCTAAATCTACAGATTTGCCTCTGGATGATCGAAAAGAGTATGCAGAAAAAGTAGCAGTAGCATTTTGGCGAGCAATTGGAGGAGACGAGAAAGAGATTGAGGACTTAGGTATGGCAAGTGACGATGCAAAATAAGAACAAAGGTGTACAGGATTAGGGATGGATTTATAGACGTTACGGATAAATACGAAAAAGTTAATCGAAGCTTGGCAGATGTTAGTACTTTGTATTTTCGTATGAGATCATGTAACTCTAACTTTCAAATCGTTTTATATCAGCTAAGTTCAAATGAATGTTTCATTGTTTCAAATTCATTTGGTCGTTTCTAGTTCTAATTCCATTATTGAACGAAATGATTTAAGTATATTGGGTTTTTGAAGTTTTAATCATTAATTTATCTAAACCTAATAGATAATCGGACAATTTAGCTTTAAAACCAATGTCACTTGCTGTTTGTGCAACATTTATGACCATGTTTAATTGTGCCGCTTCACGGCAGTCGTTATATCATTTTTTTAGTACTTTGCAATTTAGTATCGCTAAACTTTGCATGAAAACGGAAAATGTCAAGCAATTTTATTTCAGCTTTAGTCGTAGCCTCTCTACTATTTCGTCATCACAACGTGGCATAACTTCAGGCTATTTAATGCACTTAAGATAAGTACCTAAAACGAGACCCAACCAGCAACCAGCCCACATACAGCCCACCACGAGGATGTATTTAGCGCACCAGCGCACGACATTTAGTGCACCCGCGCTCCAAATTCAGCGCAGAACCTATAGCGTGCGACAAATAATATCATACCAGACTTGGAGCACTAATCTGTAGTTTTGAATTCTTTGGTGAATTTGGTTTAGTTTAATTTGCGGGTGGAATGCGAGTAGGTTTTGCTTACACTGTGCAAATTTTAGCGTTTGATTTTGTGTATTTCTCGGTAGATATTGAATATTCATTCAATGGAAAGGAATTTTCCTTGCGTCAAAAATAATAATTACAACTTCGTCTTTGATAGTTGCAAATTAAAATAATGGGCTTAGAGATTATGTATTCATTACGTACTATTCGTCGAAGGTAATGCTCCTTTTTGCTAATGTTAACTTGCTATAAGTAGTAGTTCATGTTTACTCTTTTGTTTCTAGAGTAGTGGCCTCATTGATGCTTCGCAATGGCTCCCATTTATTAACTAGTTTCACTGCGATGTTAAGATTATCGTGTGCGAATACTGTAGCAATCATTCGGAACCAAGTTCCTTAAACAAACAACGTACTCATTTCGACCGTGTAGATGGCAATTTCAATATCCGAAATGAGTTTTCTCGTACACTAACTATAGACACCATGACGATACAATATGAGGAATCTTTCTACTTTTCGTAGTTGTAAAATGGTGTATAAAACATGGATTCGATTGGTAGAACTCAATTCGATCATCGAAGATGACAAGGAATGTGATCTTAAAGATGATTTGCCAGCCCACCATGAGAGGATGTATTTAGCGCACTAGCGCTCCAAATTTATCGCTAACCAAAGTAACCAACCTATAGCGCACGACAAAAAATATCATACCAGGCTTTGCGCACTAATCAATAGTTTTGAATTTTTTGGTAAATTTGGAGCCGATCTATGGGCGAAGAGTTACTTGAAATGGCTGATATTTTGGGGGTTTTGAACGTAGTGAACGCATCTGGGGTCAGAGTCTTAAGTCAAGCGATGATCAAGATGTTTAGTTTCAACCCATGAAAAAAATTAATTAATTTTCTAAAAAGAATGGGTTTTAGAGTCCTTGCGCCTTCACGATGTGTTTTTTTTAACAAAAACTTACCAATGGTAAACATGGATATAAGGGGCTGCCTGTGCCGCGTCGATCAGTAAGTGGCAACGAGCAGCAAGCACTCCAAGCAAATTTGACAAATGGCCATGATTTTGTAAAGTAGCTAGTCCACAAAATATTAACATTATGAAAGAATATCAATAATTGATATTAATATATATATTAATTATTAAAAAAAATATATTAAAGAATATTATTGAACAATATTAATCCACCGTTATAATCAAAAACTTTAACTGTATTCGGCTTAACATCGCAGGTTTTTATACAGCGCGAAGATTCAAAAACAAATTCTTTCTTCAGAGTGGAATATGGGTGAAAGATGGCCAATTACTGCGCAAGCGAATTCCCGATACATTTGTGAAATCGTAACATGTTAGCAACTCACAAACTTCTACAACATCGCCAATCACTGCGATGTGAGTGGCTATGCTCGTGACGCAGATCACTGCGTCTAGATGTTGAATCTTTGGTTGTGACAGCTGTGACGTATGTTTTTGTGTAGCTTGCAGTGTCAAAGGCGGCATTAAAATCAGTGACGGTGTTGGTGTCACACAGTATTACGTGGTTCGTGCATTGCTACTTCATGGAAAAGAACCAGGTGAGTCACCACCAACACTTTATGGGAGGTGGTGGCTATACCTTATCATCTACTTTCAATATAGTGTTTTCCAAAGCAGAATACGTCTAAGTGTCCTTCATTTCCACCGTAGTGCATAGTAAATTCGAAGGTTTCGTAACGCGTTCCTAGGATTACATCGTTCTGTTGCAATTGATTTGGTATAGTTTCCCTTTGTATCAGTGCAAACGTGTACCAAAAACTCTGGAGCCGTGTATAAGGTGGTGGTTACGAACTCCCGACAGCTGCCAGACGGGCAAGGACTCATGAATTCTAAATTCAGTCTAATTGACAACTGTCGCGGTTCCTTTACCACGAGGCGGTTTATGTAGGTTCCCTCTGTTCCGTGAAGAACACAATGTGAGTTTTTGCATCAACTGTGTCGAGTGCAAATAGCTCGCGAAATAAGTCTATGTTATATTCTTCCGGTGCATTTTCTTCTAATGACACTGCAAAAACTCCGCGTAATTTGTATCATGCAGAATTGTACTACTACACCAATTGTATGTGCTTTACGTTATAAATAAACACTTTGTAGTATTTATCTGATCGACATCCGACTGCAAATGTTCGAAAGTTTTTTCCTATCATGTTTCGTATTTTCTATTCTTAATTGTTGTGCACCGTTCTTTACCCTTGAATGTTCATGTCATTTGACAGATACGGATTGACGGATGTCATAAAAATTGAACGAGAAGGCCATGCGTTCGGTTTCATTACCCCTCTGTTTTGAGTTACATTTTTGCTGAAATCAAACAAAACAAAAATTAATAAGTTCATAAAATATAGTACAGGATCACGGTACAATTTATTCCTCTCTCACTTACAAATCAATAACAGGGGCCGCAATATTAGCGTACCAAACGCTAACAGTATGTTTGCAGAGCTCACAATTTCGGTTATTTACTGCTGTCTTTGGTAACAACTATTTGATTCGTCGTGGCAAGGGTTTCCTTATATCTTATTAGTATTTGGAAGTATCGTATCTGTATCAACGACATTAAACTTGTGAAGTTCATTGTGCCTGTACCTGTTAAGAGCGCAATTACAACCAATTACTACCTACTACTACTACTTTATAGTACTATTACCTTGTCTATATTATTGTACTATATGTGGGTTCGTTTTAAGAAACCGTCACTTGCCTGTTCATGAATTGATGCCCAAACTACAGACTTCCGTTCTCCGGTAACTTTCATAGAATGTTTGCCAAATGCAAACAAATCTCCGTACACAGGCTCCACCGCGTTTACTAACGCTTGTTTCTCCTCCTTGATTGAGGTGGCTGACCTTTGCCTCTTACTGGTAGTGGGTTGAGACATCCTACTACTAAAAATTTAAGTAGGAATAATTGTTTAACACGAATAATGTAATCATAGCAATATAACTTTTGGTTAAAAGGAAAGACTTTTCTACGGGTTCGCGCGAACCCGATCACATGCAACAATTTGAGCTGGTAAAGTGAAAAGTTTTCTCCAACTTTAGCAGCCTGCTGCGGAAAACTTTGTGAGTAGCGAAATCCTCCCACCTGGTAGGGTATTGGTAGCGGGATAAGTATCTCTTAAGTATATAAGTATCAAGCCGCAAAGTTACTGGGCAATTATAAGTATAGCACCTGTCCTTTTGTAGCATACTTTTGGCTATGTTTTTAATTGCTCGGATTTCACGTTCCGCCTTCCCATTGCTTTCTGGGCAAAAGGTTGCTGTTTTCTATGATAACTCTTTTATAGAGGATGGCCTGGACCTTGGAGTTCAGGAACTCAGTTCCGTGTTCGCTTGTGAAGGTCCGCATGCATTTTCCTGTGTGATTCTTCATGGACCTGTAGTGGTCTAAAATACAGCAAGCAACTTCTGACTTGTGTTTTAAGAAGCAAACAGCGGTAAAGGTGCTCCTAGCATCTTTCATCTTTTATCAAAAGGAAGTATGCACTTCCGCATAGCGATGGTATCGTCATCGGACCTGCTAAGTATGCGTTTTCTCCAATTTTATACTGGTGACCTGGGCTCAATGACCCGAAGCTCCCCCGTGTGTGTTTCCCAAGGAAATATCCAGTGCTCAACAGTTTTTGAGATGAAAATTTCGGTTGGTCATTCGCCGCTCCTCTCCCGGCAGTATCAGCTAGATACTACATGTTAACATGAGCGCAGCGCTCGTGCCACAGCGCATCTACCTCCTGGCCCAAATAGAACGCATTGGTATGCTCCTTTCTTCCGCACTCTCGGAACTGCATGACATACATGTCATCTTTGAAGACAGCAGTCGTACCTTTTTAATGTACACAGTTCTTTCTGCATCACGGATTATGGTGTAACCTTTCTTGGCTAAGTTAGATTCGGAGAATAAATTGGTAGCTCGGGGAACAATAGATCCTCAATTATCCGAGGAACCCAATCATTGTTAATCAAATTAATACGTTGCCAGAACCAATTGCATACGCAGCTTGCCCATTTACCAAAGTTACTGGTTGCTGTTGATCAAACGGAGTGTAGGAATGAAGAGAATCTTTATTTCCGTAAATGTGGTTAGAAGCACCAGAATCTGAGCACCAAATATTTTCAGAAGGATTAGTAAAGGAGCTTTAAATCTTTTTTCTGCTTTACAATTATCGATAGGAGTTGTCATCTCGGTCGTCTTGACGACCTGAACCTCCATGACGTAGTCTTCCCCCATTCTAACGCATTTGAACTTGTGGTTAAGTTCGCCGTCGATGTAACATACTTCTTTTCCATCTCGAAGGACCATCTAAACTTTTTCGCTCCATCAGAGCTTCTGAGAGATAATTTCCGGGACTGGTCGGAACTAGATAGACATCTTTGATTATTTCCCGCAACCATTCTACCATCTTCAGCTTCCTTCATTCTGCCTGGCATGTGAGCATCACGTTTCCTTTTCCCCTTGCTACGTGTCTTTTTCCTAAGGATGCGAAACGCCTTTGGTTCTTCGAAACGTTCGAGATTTTTGCTTCTCCGGTGGGTGAAGTGGCGGACAACCTTCTTGTCGGAAATCCAACTATTCGACTGGACCACGACTCCTGGTGTACAAACAAAAGCTTTTGTGTGGGGTTTGACACTTTCTTGGGGCTTACTTGAACCAGCTTGGTTCTTGTCTGACTTTGTCTTCTGGAATGTTTCTACTGTTTCAGCATCGGAGTGGCACTCTCTCGCCGAGTGGCCACGCCTTCCACATTTTGCGCAGTTGGATTTTTTTATCTTTTCAATAGATCTATTGCCCTTTTGCTGGATTCTCTCTTGAAAGGTCTTGGTGGGTGAGGCTTCGCCCATCTCGTCATGTTTTACTTTCCAAATCTTCTTTCTTCAGTCATGCCAGTGGCTTGGTTGTCGTCATCGTCAAACGCAGCAGCGTTAGAATCGTCTCTGATTCGTGTTCCGCTGACGTTTCCCAAGAGTTTAGTAGCTTTGAGGGTATTGCACACCTGAAAGTTCCAGGTTTCCCAGTTATCATCCTTCAGGTTGGGGATGTGGGAAATTTCAATCTTCCGTGCTTTGGCGTTAGTCATTTCTAGGTGCGGTTTGACTAAAGAAAGTCAATATTCAGATTGTCATCAACCTCCCTCTGCTATCATGTAATAAATTATGGCTGAAAAAATGAATGACTTGACAATAGCTTATTGTCCCAGAACTCGTTATTATCTCTGACAATTATTTAGGAAGAAAGAAACACGTTTTATTCCAGTAAAATTTTAGAGCTTTCAACTAGAAATCTGTTGGTACTTAGTAGTTGGTTTCAGCTTGAGAGCGTGAAGTGAGTGATTGTATTGCTAACACTGGAGCCCTCATTTATGCGGAAAAATATGAGGACCTTTGTCGATGTCTTGGGTCATGTATGTAAACACAAGTGTCCAAAGAGACAACTAAGATTGACTTAACTGGACTAAACTAGTATTGGAAGTAAAAGGGCCAAGGGCCTGAACTTTAACACGTGTCCGTGGAGTGGACTTATTTCTGGGCACGGTACAGACACGGTGTATCAAGCGGTTTACAAGACGACAGGATGGAAAAGCAGAAGTTACGATTAGGAACCATGGCTACGATTGGTATTGAGCAATAAAAAAGGACAGCCTGGAAAGCCCCCCTCCAGGTTTATTTTACCCCCAGGGAGTTGTGACGGGTGCGTCCTTACCTCCCCCAGGCGATGGACTGACACCGGTCAAGGATAGGTTAACATCGGTTAAGTATGAATTTTCCATTGGTTAAGCTTTTAGTTCTTAATAAACTTCCACTGGAGATAGTCGTCTACAGAAGTCTGAGATAATCGTGAAGGTATCTTGTACTCAATTGGAGGACAATTATGTCGAATCAGAGGTCACGACAGGTCAACCAAGTACTTCTGCCGCCTCAGTAGTGCGCTGGTGCGCTAAATGTAGCGCGCGGTTGCGCTAAGTGAGGTGCGCTAAGAGTAGTGCGCTGAAGTGCTAAATGCATCCTCGCGCCCACCACCCGGTACTTTTTATAACCAAACTTAAACTTACTAAGTAAGTGGCCAGAAGTAGCTGCGTAGGCATTTTCTCAAAAAGGGAGACATTTTGAATCGGCTGTGGTGGGAACGAGACCAGTTCCCGTTCAACTGTATTGTTTAGGGTTCACATCACTTGTTCTCTTCACTTCAACTGGAGCACGACGATCGTCAATTGATAATTAAAAAATTATCAATTGACGATCGTCGTGCTCCAGTTGAAGTAAAATTATCAATTGACGATCGTCGTGCTCCAGTTGAAGTAAAGAGAAGAAGTGAGGTGAACCAAAACAATGCAGTTGAGCGTGAACTGTTTTCGTTCCCACCACACCCGATTCAAATTTTCACACTTTTTGAGAAAATGCCTACGCAGCTACCTACTGCTGACCACTACATGCCTCCCCCCTTTTCCGTTCTCCTCCCAATGTTTTTACTTTCTCTGGTGTTTGTTGATGATGAATGTTTCTGTAAAAAAAATCTCATTCACTCGATTCTGGTTCATTCTGGCCCACCACGACCACACCACACCACCGAGACCGAACCACCAAAGAACAGGCAGTGGATTCAGTTCACAGTGCTACTCGTAAGGAGTTACCGTTAATCAGTTTCGTTGTCAATTCCAACCAGTTAATCAGCTGCTATTATGTAAGTGTTAAGAAAGTAGTACGTAGGTCTATTTTTATTTTTAGTGGTTTTTGTTGGTTTGGTTTGGTAACTTATTTAGAAGGTATTTATTTATTTCGCGTCGCGCGAATCGCGTGTCATTTGTCGTTTACTTGTCATCACAATTTCTTTCTAGGTTAGATAAGAAACTTGGGGTTTTATGAATTTGTATCGAATCGACGCTTGCCTAAGTTACCATTGAAAAGACTGTCGATTTTGTGAAAAAATAAAAGAGACCATGAATTTGTCCAGTGAANCTTGTCATCACAATTTCTTTCTAGGTTAGATAAGAAACTTGGGGTTTTATGAATTTGTATCGAATCGACGCTTGCCTAAGTTACCATTGAAAAGACTGTCGATTTTGTGAAAAAATAAAAGAGACCATGAATTTGTCCAGTGAACTCTCTCTTTCTGAGGAGTATCAAAGTTTTCGAAGTACAGGTAAACTCCATTTCTTAAAGATGGCATTAATCGCATACAATTGATTAACTTAATGGTTATTATTTTTAGTTCCGTTGAAGCGCATTGCTGTAGATTCTGACTCGTCAAAGGTTCGGCTTTTCTAGTTTGATAATTTCTCTAACTAATGCTACCTCCATTTTGTTTTTTAGATGTGGAAAATTTTTGACGTTGGACCAAAAAATATTCACACGCCAATTATATTTCTTCCTCCAGTAATTGGCACAGCAGACGTTTATTATCGTCAGTTACTGGCTCTCAGTACACGAGGAATTCGTGCAATTTCCGTACTAAATCATTTGCTTTGGTCATTTACATAACTTTCTAACTTCCAGCCAACATTTTTAGAAAGTCTGTTTACTGTAAGGTCGAACCAGCCGTTTATTGGACAGCTGAAACTTGGTGTGAAGGTTTCAAACGACTCCTGGATCACTTAGATATCGACAAAGTACATATATTTGGAGCATCTCTTGGTAAATACTAAAGACGACGGAATTCGTTTTCCACTACTGAAACACCGTTACTGAATCAACCTATATTTATTTAATAGGTGGCTATCTTGCTCAGAAGTTTGCAGAATATACGGCTCAGTACTCCAGAGTAGCTTCACTAATTTTATGTAACTCATTCATGGATACCTTCATCTTCAACTTGAATGATTCAGCAACTCTGTACGACTCATTTTCCAGACTTTAGCTCACGACGTTTGAATTTGTCCAAATCTTAGAATTTGGCACTAATACTTAAATATTTTCTACTAATAACTACAATTTATTAGTTTCTGGATGATGCCAAGTTTAGTACTAAAGAAAATGATTGTCGGAAATCTCAGTACTAGCCTTCGGGATTTACCAATTCTGAGAACGATTGACTTCATGTCCGAGAGGGTAAAACATAATTATTAATGTCAAGCCTTATTGGTTTTATGTCGGGCTCATTTTAATTTTAGCTGGAAACTCTTTCACAACAAGACATCGCGTCTCGACTGACAATCAACTGTCTCCACTCTTATGTCGATCCTTTTCGACTCCGAAATATTACCATGACATTACTAGATGTTTTCGATGAGTCGGCACTGTCCAGTACTGCAAGAGATACCATGTACAAGAGTTACCCACATGCCAAAATGGCCCACATGAAAAGTGGCGGAAATTTTCCATACCTTAGTCGAAGTGACGAAGTCAATATGCACATTCTCGTAAGTTTAAAAGTTTTTAGTCAAAAACATGAAGCGTTAATTTTTTTTTCGTGTTCAGATTCATCTGCGAGCTTTCAATGGCTCGCGCCTGAGTGCCCAGGGGAAGGAAAATACTAGCGTTGGAGAAATCCACAGGTACTAGTGACATTCCAATCGCTGTGCAGTGCAGTACAGGAGTCCTGGAACTGGAACTTACTTAACTTCAACAATCACGTCATTTGGAGAACCACGTAATCTCGTGTTGTGCTTCCAGAATTATTTAAGTTAAAAACGCAAAAAAGTAGTTGTTTAGTTTATATTTTCTCATATTTGAAAACAAACCTGCAGCTGTGTAACGTTGTGCCTTGAATCACAAAGTGTTGTGAAACTACCAAGCGTAAAGTCTGAACAATTCAACAATTTAATAATGAGGTGCATGAACATTTAATATGTTTTCTGTTAACTTTAGATTCACTACTGTTGTAAAAGTAGCGAAATTTGTAAGGCACTGATTAAATTCCAGTAGCAGAACACGACTTTTTTTTACCAGCTTCTGATAGTCGTAAGTTGAAATTGATTGACTTTGTGAAGGAAGTCCTGCGTCCTTCAATCATCTTCCCTTTAACGATGCATTGGATTTTAAATTGGAATACTTTTCTAGCCTACTTGGGTTCCTTTGTACGTAACGTGTATCTTGAGAAATTTACTACATCATTTATACTAAATTTGTGATTAATCAGGCTTAAAATCAGGACATGGATTGTTTTTCATTTGAAACTGGCTAACCAGGACTAGGATTTAGGAAGATTTGGACAGGTTTCTGAGAGATGTCAAGTAGGCTGAAGTTTCTTCGTAGACGACAAAGGTCAGTGCTGTGGCAGGAACTACTCGTAGTAGATTAGGAGCAATTCCCTTGTAGAATCCAGTAAACCCCTCTCCTCTGCAAAAACAAGAGGATCACAATCAGTTCACAATTGCCACAATGGACAATCGGGTTGATGCTTGGGGGTAAAAATTGGAGTCTCCAGTATTTCACTGCTGGAAATTGTTCCCGTAGGAGCATACAAAGTTAGTGCAGCCAACGGAGCCA
>JABASK010000645.1:0-12808 GCA_019776465.1 Rambutanura hunanensis | reverse complement strand
ACTACATGTCAATAAGTTGACCGTCCATATGTTGTCCTTCTTTCGTTCCGGATCGACCTCGGGAGAGCCTTACGAAAACCTTTGTTTGGCTGATTCGTCTATGAAAATGGACGACGTTGAATTAGGAGAATCTGGACCTTTAGAAAACAGGGCGCGGGAAGAAGTTAGGAATGTGGAACTAGGCGTCATTTCTCGTACAAGTTTGAGAGTATCGTCGAGCTTCACTACTATTTTCAATGGTGTTTGGCAACGAGTCAGCAGTATTTTTCGCCGGGTAGATACGGCATCAACGTCAGAAGAAGAGACAGAAAGTAGCTCATCATCAGAAGAAACGGAGGAGGAACGTGACGAATATGAAGCGGACTACGGTGAAGTTGAAATTAGGGTCGATAATCAACGTAAAGCGGAAGCGTTTCAGCGAATGCAAGTACGACGGTCCAGGATTTTTGGACAACTGACGGCATCACAACCAGAGCCGTCTTCTTTTCTTGTCGATTCGACATGGGAGGAATCCAATACTTCAAGAGTATCATCAGAGTTAGACCCTGAAGAAGTATTGAACTATGTCCGACAAACTTACATAGAATTCCTCAAAGATCATCCAGAATCCGAATGGGATCCAGTTGTGGCAGTGAGAGCTCGTTATGGCACGGAAGCCCTTGACGCATTTCCGTTTTTGTGCCGTAAGCTATTGCGCGCTTTAGATATAGGCGTCGCCCAACCCTAAGTTTGTCACGTCTTCACCTTTCGCCGTTTCTAAAAGTGTCTTGTATTTCTTCTAGGTTCTGAAGTCTTTTCACGTCCAACTTGACTCCCCTTCTACCTTAGTCAGAAAGTCCTTCGATATTCTTAATAATAATCGTCATTCTCAATGCCTTTACCTTTGTCAACTCACGAAAGGCCCTAGAAAATCAATTGACTCAAGTAGATTCGAGTTCTAATTCAGTACAGCTTCCTCTTCATGGAATTCCGGTGGTCATCAAGGACAACTTTTGTGTCAAAGGACTTCCAACTACTTGTGCTTCCAAAATGCTACTTAATTTTATACCTCCTTATACCGCTACAGTCGTTCAAAAACTTATTGACGCCGGAGCAATTATTCTGGGAAAGACTAATCTAGATGAATTTGGCATGGGGTAATGTAAACTTTAAACTTTCGCTTAAATCGTCACCACCTTATTTCCATGCAAAAAACGACATTATTTTGATTTTTAGATGTGGGACAGTTGACAGCAAATTTGGAGCTACAAAAAATATATGGGGTTTAGAAGCATTTAGAGTGGGCGTACCAGAAATTCCATCATTTTCAGATTGGAGAATTCCAGGCGGGAGTTCGGGTGGGAGCGCGGTGGCCGTTGCAGCAGGGATTTGTTTCGCGTAATGATAAATAACTTGGTCAAATTAGTTATTTTTTAAATTAGTTATTTTTTAAATCAGTTATTTCTGTTTTACAGCGCCTTGGGTTCAGATACCGGAGGCTCAACTAGGAATCCAGCCGCGTATTGCGGCGTCGTCGGATTAAAACCAAGTTACGGATTACTATCAAGGCACGGCCTGATTCCATTGGTCAATTCAATGGATGTCCCAGGTATTCTTACAAGAACAGTGGAAGATGCTGTCACCATTCTCAGTAAGGATTTTTACCCAATTGTTTTAAACTTATTTTGACTCATTTTTAATCCAATTTGTTATGGTTTGTAGATGTGGTCAAAGGATTCGATGACATGGATTCGACAAGTTTTGAACAGAATTTGCCACCGGTTCAAATTAAGGCGGACTTTAATATCAACCGTATTCATGTCGGAATTCCCTTGGAGTTTGCTTGTGATGGTATGAGTTCCGAAGTTCTCGATTGCTGGAAAGCCATTCGTGAGTTACTAGCTAACAGCGGTGCAGTGGTTTCAAATGTAAGTTTTCTGGTCACATTTTCGCCTTAAGGGCCAAAGGTCAACAAGCCACAATGATAGTTTTTTTTATAGTTAACGTTTTATTGACAGAAATGTCATTTATCATTAGGTCAGCCTCCCACACACCAAGTATTCCATTCGCTTGCTACAGTGTTCTCAATTCATGCGAGGTAGCCAGTAACATGGCAAGGTACGACGGCCTACGCTATGGTCACAGACCACTGCGTCCTAAAGTCAACACCACAGAAGGCCTTTATGCGCAAACGAGACATGAAGGGTTCAACGATGTGGTCAGAGGGAGAATCCTAGCTGGAAATTACTTCCTACTCAAAGCGTAAGCATTTCTTTTATTTGACTGCAATAGGTAAATCTTCATGGTACGATTATTCAATTTGTCGTATAGGAATTACGACAAGTACTTTATGCAAGCCATGAAAATGCGTCGTCTTATTACCCAAGACTTTGACAACGTATGGAACCAAGGCGTGAACGTGTTGTTGACTCCGACTACTCTATCGGCCGCACCAACTTACTCTGAATTTGTTCGACTCGACAGCAGAACTCAAACGTCAGTTCAAGACTACTGTACGCAATCGGCAAATATGGCAGGTAATTCACTGCAAGTTACTTTCAGCATAACTGAAAACTATTGTTAGTAAATTGTTTAACTAAAGTTTTTACTTTATAGGTGTACCAGCCTTGAGTTTACCAATCAAACTGAACCCAAAAGGTCTGCCCCTTAGTTTACAGCTAATTGGTCCCATGTTTAGTGAAGAGCTGCTTCTCAACATCGCCAAGTACATCGAAGATGCTGTTCAATTTCCGCACTTAGGCCCAAGTCCACCTATTCCTGCCCTACCTTTCTGAACTGAATGAGTCAAACGCTTAGCTTCTGTAGTTTAAACTGCGACCACGAAAATACTTTTAACTCCTTGTCGTTTATTAAAAAAAATGCTGAGTTGCTGGTTAAATGTCAAATACTTTATGGTTTACAAGTAGGAACAAGTGTTCAATCACTCCTAGGAAGAACCTGAAGAGACTGAAATTTGGGAATCAGAAAATAATCAAAAAATGAAAACCATTCAACCATTTCTCTCTCCCAAAATTAGGCGAAAGAATCCTTCGCTTCACGGATCTTCCACTTTCACTTTGCTAAAAATTGGGGTCATTCTTGAACCTAAAGGACTCTATCCGCTAATTGAAGGTCATCTGAATGGAAATTCTCATTTTCTCTTATTTTCCTTCTGACCTTTCCATCTTATGAAGGGACAAAAATTTGTCTGACAAATTTTTGATCCGGATGGAAGGGTCATTCAGTCTTGCCAAAACTGTTCGTGAGAGAGATAGAGTGTTTGTTTACGTGAAGTCTACGATGATCTCTCTCTATGCTGTTCAAATACTATTATATGTTACACTCGGAACTTTGGTAGCTTGGTACTTAAACTATACTCGGTCAAGAAATAATAAACTTCCAGGTAAATTTTTTATATTTTGTTAAATATTTGCAATATATTCTTTGTTTTAAAATATTTTGTTAAAATGTTATTGGAACTTTGGTAGCTTGGTACTTAAACTATACTCGGTCAAGAAATAATAAACTTCCAGGTAAATTTTTTATATTTTGTTAAATATTTGCAATATATTCTTTGTTTTAAACTATTTTTGTTATAATCTTATCATGCAGGTCCCATAAGTCTGCCGCTCATTGGTAGTGCCATTCAAATTACGTTCTACGGACTAAATGCTAAGAATATTAACCTGATACAAAAACTCTGTCAGAAGTATGGGCCTGTCATGGGCTTTAAAACTGGAGTTCAAAATTTTGGTGAACAATTTTAAAATTCAGTTTTTTTTTTCAAAAATCATTTTATTCCCTAGTAGAATAATAAACTTTACGTATATTTTTTTTTTAATTTCAGTTTGTATCGAAGATTACGCTACTGCAAAGAAGGTGTTGAATTCGGATGACTGGAGTGGACGTTACCCACGCAAACCTCTGTTACTTAGAACTGACCTTAAATGGAAATTATGGTAACTCTCTTTGGACTTTAACTGAACACCACTTTTTTTTAAATTAACCTTCAACAAACTTTTTGTTTTCCAGGAATTTTGTTCAGTCAGGGTGAACCTTGGAAGAATACTCGTCGATTTACAATTAGGTCACTAATTGAATTTGGATTTGGTGAAGCACAAAATATGGATATAATTTTACAAGAAGAACTGAACGACTTCATGGAGAGATTGGACAAATTTGTGATTGAGTCCAACGGTGACATTTCATTTCACCAGTATTTCAACCTTCCAGTACTTAATATTTTGTGGAGGGTTATGTGTGGCAGTCGGTTTTCTTGTGATGATGAAGAAATGAAAAAATTAATTCCAATTATTGAAGCGGCTATTGAAAACACATCAATTGGAACGCAACCCATGTACGCTTTTCCTTTCCTTCGCTACATTCCACGACTTCACAATCAGGACCAAATTATTGAAATGTTTGGAAAAGTACACGTAATATTCCGGGTAAGTGAGTCTATTTAAAAAAATCCACCTTTTTCGGTAATTTCAAATTTTTTAAAAATACTTTTAGGATATGATTGCTAAACGTAGGCTTACTAGGGACTACCATTACGTTCAAAAAGACTACGTGGATAAATTTTTGAACAAAATTGATGAATCCAAAAAAGTTAACTTCGAAACGGAGATTTACACTGGTAACAACACTACCATGCCACAACTATTTACTAAATTGAGAATTACAAGTAACTGAATTCTTTCCTTTCAGACGAGCAATTGATTCAAAGTTGTACAGATTTAGTTTTGGCCGGGTCAGATACTAGTGCCAATGCCCTTGAATTCTGTATACTTTACATGCTTAAGTATCCTCACATTCAAGAAGAAGTACAAAAAGAAATTGACACTGTTATTGGTAAAAAACGCCGTCCCTATTTGAACGACAAATTAAGGTAGAATAATTTTTGCTTGTCTTATGTAAAATTTAAAACGAGATTACCTCAATTTGCGCAATCAACTTTCCTTGATTCTCTAGAATGCCTTATACGGAAGCTACAATTATGGAAGTCTTAAGGTAAAGTTCTTTTGCTTGGCATAAATTTTTGTTTAAAATTACAATGATTCAAAAGCCCAGCGCTTAATTTCCAGGTTTGCGAACATTGCCCCTGCCGATGTTCGAACTTCCATTCGAGACACGGAAGTTTGTGGAGCTTTTATTCCCAAAGTAAGTTAGGACAAGTTACTTTGAAAAGGAAAATACATTGATTTAACGTATTTCCTTAGGATACGTTTGCATTTATAAATCTTACAAAACTTCATAAAGATCCACAAATGTGGGAACACCCAGACGAATTTCGCCCTAGCCGATTTCTAGATGAGAATAACAATATATTGAAAGACACAAAGCTACTTGTATTTGGAAGTGGTAAGTTTCGTTAAACTCTATTGCAATTCATAATTCATCATTCACTCTTTACTAGTAAGCTGTCAAATCTAGAAAATATTAATTGTATAAATTAACAGGAAAACGTATATGCCTGGGAAAGCAAATGGCCAAGTCCAGTCTTTTTTCTATTCTTCACTACAATACTTCAACGCTATGCGCTTCAGCCTTCGCTAAATCATCCAGAACTCTCCGTCGACTCATTCGTCAGTGGAATTACAAATATGCCCAAAAAATTTCACTGTCAACTTAAATTGCGGTGAGGAAACTTCTCGAAGTTCTCCTATTGAAATGTTAACGTAATTTAAAAAAAATTATCTACCGCAAAAATTCTTTAAACAAGCAAACAGTCAACGTTTACAAATTAACTTAAACTCTCTAAAATGTAGAAATAATACTGCTTGTTTTGTTTTTACGTTATTTGTCGTGCGATTGCATGAGAAATTATTAAACGATTTGAAATCTATTTTCTTATATCGACTACTGCTGACCTCAAACAGGTGATTATCCCTATTAACTGCCATTCCGACTGGTGACCTCGTTTTTGGTGAAAGATAACTTTAGCCCATTCGTTTTTTGACGACATTCGGCAAATTTAACTTAACGCCATGCCGCGTTTTTGACAATTCGACTGACAATATACGTACTAGGATCCTCGTACTGCACGATTCGACAAACCTGATCCACTCCCATGTTTCCATGGTAAAACTTTAGACCAAAATGTAAACAACGGAACATTACATTTTAGTTTAATAATTCAACTTTGATTCGGAATTAACAAAACCTGGAATTGAATTATAAATCGTAGGTGGGGAGTCCTTGGGATTGAACCATGAAGCAAAGAATATCAGTATGCTCCTCAATCTGAAATAAAAACCAAGCGTTATAAACAGTAGCTAAAGACATTCTCCGAAACAAAAAAAAACATTTTTTTTAGTTTGAGGCTACTACCCTTAGCAACCTAACTTTGCATTCGCAAAAAGGCGTTCTTCTACTATAAAACTCTTAATACACTCGCTTACAAGTTTCGTGGTTGGTTTCCCAGCCCCATGTCCTGCTTTGGTGTCAATCCGTATCATCAATGGATTAGTCTAAATTAAAAACACGTTAGGTTAGTAACTTTACGCAAATATTAAAACCTCTGCGAATATTAAAACCCATGATCGAAAATTGTGAAGTAATTCTTAGAAGTTAATTTAAAAGAGGTACCTGCTGAGAGTGATTTCGCAATTGATGTTGAATTTCAGCAATAAACTTGTACGAATGACAGGGAACAACACGGTCGCTAGAAACATAAAATCCATTGGCTACTAGAACTAGACTTCAGTAAATGACAAGTTTCCCTAAATTAATCAAATTACTCATGGTCAGCTGTCATCAGGAGTAACGCAGGATATTGTCCGTTTTCTGGAATTTTGACGTTATGTAGTGGAGAATACTTGACTAGCGTTTCAAAATGCTCCTTTGCATCCGAACAGCCGTAATTCAGAAGACCAGGCGTAACCAATTGTAAATTTGTGAAACCGGAGCATGTCCATTACTCTATCAACATAACCAAACCAAGTGAGTCAATTTTTAACGCCATTTTTCTTTAAAGAAAAAGAAAGAAGTACCCCACTTGGGCAATTCCAGCCCCAAATAGATCAGGACGCTGATTAACGCTGGCACCAACAAGCAAACCACCATTTGAACCTCCTTGAATCGTCACCTTTTCTGGAGACGTGTACTTCTTACTGATCAAATACTCAGCTGCCGATGCAAAATCATCAAAACAATTTTGTTTGTTGTGTAGACGTCCTAAAGTCAAAACACAGCATGAGTTCAAGCAGTTTAGTATTTGTTCAGATTCCGAACCCACCACCATTATGCCACTTCTCCCCGTATTCTCCACCGCCTCTAATGTTTGGCACCGCTACGATTCCATCCAAATTGGCCAAAAACACCAAACGAAAAAGAGAAAATGTCGGAGTAAGGCTAATGTTGAACCCACCGTACCCATATAGAAGACAGGGGTTCGTCCCATCGAGGACAATATCCTAAAAAGAAACAAAAATAAACAATACAAGAAAAAGAAAGATCATTTTCACAATTAACTTTTCAATCGTACCTTCTTATGCATCACGAACATAGGGACTTGTGTTCCATCTTTTGTATTCGGATAAAAAACTTGAGTTGTAGTAAATTTTGAGCAGTCAAATCCATTGAGCTTAATTTCTCGAAGTACTTCAGCTTCCCAAGTCAATTTGGTAAAATCTACACGGTAAATCCGTCCCGGTACAAGAAATGATGAAAATTGAAAAAATATCTCTGAATGTTCTCGTTTCCCACTAAAAGAAGTGATGCATCCCACGTCAATTGGAAAGTTTTGGAGGCGAACTCCGTCATTTAGTTCATACAGTTCCAATACATTTTTCACATCATTGATGTAGCATACCACCAACTTATCACTAAATCGTAAGCGAAAAAAAAAAGTTTGATAACTACTAAAATCCATTTTTGTACAAATTTCAGTTTAAGTGAAATCGACCTACTTGTTGACAGCAGTGGCCCATTCTAACACATCTTTAGAATGTTCAGGAATCAATGTCGACCAGGCATCTTCACTTGGATTTTGAATATCAATTTTTACCAATCTATAATTTGGAGCCAATTTGTTTGTACGAAAAATCATTGAACTTCCGTCATTGGTAACGTACTAGAAAAGCGTACAGAAAAAGATTCAAAACAAACTCGCCCTGATTTGTTACCATTTGCATCATTGCATCTATGTCATCTTACATTGTAGTCAGCTTCAAACTTTCCTACAACTGGTACCAGGTTTAGTTTCTGGGTCAAACCACTTGCAATGGGCTCAATAAGATCCGCAAAGTAGATGAGGTTCTCATGACAATCTTTGCTAGCACTAATAATTACATAATTGCCGCAATCCGACACTTCAGCATCACTGAAAATTAGTAAAAAAAATTCAATTTTAACCGAATCTTAAGCACTTTTGTTCGAAGATAAAAGTTTTACATCATCCAATTTGGATTTTCAAGAAACTCAACCATCAAACGATCCTGAGACTGTGGCGTTCCAAGACTGTGGTAGTAAACTTTTTGGTTTGCATTGGAAGTGGTCTCGGACCCATCAGTCTTCCCAGCTTGGTCCGGGTAACACTAAAAAGAACGTGAAACATAATTTTTCTTTGCGTTATTCTACCTTAGCTAACGTAAGTTGACCCTTACAGAATAGAAAATCCCAAGATTATCGTGTGTCCAAGAAATACTAGTAAATTTAACTTTTTCTAGAACCTCTGGAAGATCTTCCTTTGTAGCGACAGTTTTAAAGTGAATAGTCATCCAATCAGACCCACTCCGAGAGAGACCATAAGCTAAAAATTTCTCCATCTTCAGAAAATTTGTAGCTACCAATAGAAACTGTACCATCTTCTGATAAGGCATTAGGGTCAAAGAAAATTTCAGGTTCATCATCAAGTGTCTTCTGAGTATACAATACACTGCGAAGTCAAATACAAGTTTAGCAATACACAAATACTTACACATAACACATATCTATCACATTGTATGTAACTATTTTAAACATTCGAAAACCAAGAACCAATGTTAAATTTACCTTTGATTTTGTAATCCCGTATTTTTGAAAAAAAAGTACCGATTACCACGTTTTATTGGACAACCAAATTTTTCTAAAATTCCAAAGGTCAGTGAGACGCTTCGCCAACTTATCGCGTACTGGACAAGATTCCAAGTAAGGTACAGTCACTTGATTTTGAGCATCTACAAAGGCTTTCGTTTCATCAGAGTCAGGATCTAATAGCAAGCAGAGTAAAGCTGTCAGTACTCAGTAAAACAGAATAAAATTACGATCCACAAAATATTCCTGATACCTTCCAACCACCGATACGGGTCAACAACCTAAACAAAACAGAAGTCAGATAAACTTGCAAGCTACAAGTTCTCAATTTCAAGTATTAACGCGTTTTATGCATTGTATCAGTACTTAGACAACTCTACCAGCATACCTGGCGATCATGATAAGTTTCTACCAATGTGTCGTCTCGACGAACATCAGGGTAATCAAATTGTGCTGAGGACATTTTCGGTAATTCCTTAGTAGAGTTCAACTTCTTGGTGCTAAAAGTACACGAGTTAATATAAGTAGTAGTAATTTCTTTGCCGACGGAATAAGTGGCGGTCGTGGACTAGATTCCAAGTTGAACGGCACTGTGTCTTTATTTGATTGGAAAAAAATCGAATCTTGTTAAGTTGCCAACGCGAGTTTTGAAAATCCTATAAAAAACAAAAACAAAGTCATTAGAAAAATGCTCTAATTTTCCAAGACAAATTATTTGTATTTAATACAAATCAACTACATTGCAGTAAAAAACGAGTCACCCACCAAAATTGAACCATTTTGCACGAAAAAAAAACACAGCTATGGAAAAAATTATTGTGTTTGAACGTTTTTATTGACGGAAGCTTCTACCAGAACTTCAATTGGATTCGATAGAAGTAGAGAATAAGGCTAATACCAATAACAACAGTGGCATACGACCATAATATTACAAGCGCAATGGCAGGCGGTGTATACATTGAAACTACGTTTAAATTAATTAATCCAGTAAGTAAATTCCCTAAGAGAAAAACAAATAAGCCATTGTAGGATATTGCCGAAAGAGTAATCGGTGTAAGCGTCAAATCCGGAAGATACGCCACATTTGTTCCAGTTTTCTTCATTTCCTTTACAGCCTCACCAAATGCATTTTCTCCTTGTGACCTTTTTCGAACGGATTTTAATTCTTTTTCCATTTCTTCTGCTAATTCTTCCAATTCCTTTTGTGACACTGATCCTGAAGTAACTGTTTCTTCCGTGTGTTGCCTTGCCTTCAATTTCTCTTCCATCAGTCCAAGTTTTCCTTCTAGTGCTACCAACTCCAATTCAGATGGACCTTCATCCGTGTCCATTTCTGTTTTCAATTTCACTTCCTCTCGACAACGACTTGCCTCTAGTTCTTCTTTTAACTTCTTAGCACGTGATAATTTTACGCTAGATTCCAATTGATGAAATAGTAATGGGCCGTAAATTAATCCCATATGCTGAAGAAGGTTCTGGATGAGATAGAAAACCAAGTGGAACCACAGCATCGTGTAATTGTTAACCACTGACCAGAGAACGTAGGTAAAGTTTCCAGCCCGACGAGAACACCGGTTCCAGTAATAATTGGTAAGAAAGGTGAGAAACCATAGAAATGTAATTTGAATTCCAGAAACTATAGCGTAATTGAACCAATCACGAAATCGAGATCGACCTGTGGTCCCTATGTCCATGATAAATCAGTTGACCACAGTAGACGCTCATGCAGTAGATACAAGTGTAGCCAATGGCAGAAAATATGCCTTCACGATTGGCATCAATGAAACTATTGTGACGTGAAATGGAAGCATTTAGTAGGTAATCATTTTGAAAGCCAGTGTAGACAAGGAAGGCGTCGTAGGCGAGACCAATGGCAAAGCCAAGTTTGATCGACTGCTTGGGATGGATCAGACGAAAAACAATGGCACAAAGAATTTTGACCATTGCAAGTGTAAAGAAGAAATTCCAATGAACGCCGTATTCCTCGACGACCTCTTGGTAGTCAGTTCCTAAAAAAATTATGCTTTTAATTTCGCGCAACTGAATTGTTAGTTTAAGTGTGTATACCTTTGACAGTAATGAGTCGAATCACTCCAAGGACGAACAAGGGCAAAGATGAGATCACAGACTGATGAAAATTTGCCTTCATTTGTCTCGCTTCATGGTGAGACAATTCCGTTTGCAAAAATGAAGCTTCCTGTACCAACATCCATAAGACTAAATCCAAAAACCTTTGTCTTGGCAAAACGACGAGGAAATATTTTAAAGTCAACGGCGATAATGGACAAAACTGTAACGTACACGACCATTGCACGAAAGGTTGATATAAATGGTATTTGCTGTGTCTCGGTTTTCTTGGCACTGGCGGTCTTCTTCTGGAAGAATGGAGTCGTGATGACTTTGTCTTGAATTCGTGTCCATTGTGTCCAGATGGATGCCCAGGTAGGTCTACTTATAGAATGATTGACAATGACAATTCCGATACAACTCAGGACAAGAACTGTCGGGAGGCAAGAGGACAACTGGTTTTCACCTTCAGTCGAATGTCCAGCGAATACTGTAATCGTTAGTAACGGAAGTATTCCTATCACTGGGTACTCGATGAGAGCTCGAACTACATTTCGAGTTGACGTCTCTCCGAATGACATTGGAATAAAATTTAATGGAACGATCCATGGAATGAGTAAAGCAGTTAGAAGAGGAGTAATTGAAATAGAAAAGAGAACGTGTAAAATTTCGAATGGAGAAGTTCCGTTGCCCGAGCTGACAAATTCAGCATGTTGTTCGTAAAAGCCAAAAGATTTCCCATGTTCTTCACTCAAGCCTCCCTCCATCTTTGTTCGTTTTTAGAAATTTCTTTCACCTGTACAAATGTTAACTTTTCACTCGAAATATACTTTTGCCTGGTTCGTGGAACAATTAAACTGTTCGTTGGCCGATGGCCGAATAAGATCTTCTAAAACCCCAACAATTTGATTAATGCTGGAAGATGGGACGACTGGAATGACAATTTTTCTTATTACGTAGTAACGTCACAAGCTACGCGACTCGGCGACTGCAACCAGCGCTTTATGCGATGCATTGATACGGTTGTGTTTTGTGTATGTGTCATTAACCTTAACCAACCAAGAACTTACCTGGTAAGATAAGAGCCGTTCACTGGTAGAAGTACTAAAGAGAGTCGAAATCGGGCGAAGTACTGCTGATGCTAATAATCNACCTTAACCAACCAAGAACTTACCTGGTAAGATAAGAGCCGTTCACTGGTAGAAGTACTAAAGAGAGTCGAAATCGGGCGAAGTACTGCTGATGCTAATAATCTATTACTACTGTAAAGTACTCGAGACTCAATAATTGTGAGTGAAGTACTAAGTCTAAATAGACGTGACGATGACAGTGACAACGACAACATGTACATGTAAAACTAAAAAACTGTACCTTTTATGTTTTTCCTAAATAAAATAGGGCACTCTTTTATAGCAAGGTTTTTTCAGGAGAACAGAAAACAGGACTGAAACAGAATGGGCAACAGCTCATTCATTCATCATTATTGTGGTGCTTTATAAAGTATCAGTTGGCGGCTAATCTGGAAAATTTGAATTCTGCAAAAGTTTTCTTTTTTGTTTGTTACTTAGGTATTTATTTACACACTATTTTTTTTAATAGTATCTATTTTGTTGGGGTCCATTTTTTTGTATCTTCCAAATCTTCAATAAAAAAATTTTCGGAAAAAAAATTTTTGGAATAAAATTTTTTGTTGGGGTCCATTTTTTTGTATCTTCCAAATCTTCAATAAAAAAATTTTCGGAAA
>JABASK010000644.1:0-12816 GCA_019776465.1 Rambutanura hunanensis | reverse complement strand
TTACTACAATGTTTATATTAGGTTTTTATTTTTCCACTTTACCAGTTTCAATTAGTAATTTTTTTCGTTTGCTTCGTTAGCTAAAAATCAAGTTGATGGAATGCGCCTGCCTTTTGCAACAATTCTACCTTCTCATTTTTCGATCTAATTTTCTCGCCTTCTTTTCTTCATTGGCTGGAGCTGGAGGGGCTGGAGCAAAGACCCATGGAGCGATTATCGTTGTCCAAGCATAGTAGAGTCCTTTCAATGGTATTACTAACCAAAGACACCAGAAGTATCGCGAAAAAAAGCAAAGTACTTGACAGGCACATGTTACGATGATGACATCCTTGACTTGTCTAGACAATAATATATTAGATCAATTTACGAAACACTAATGATGAATGACTAAAAAAAGGTATACTTCGTCTTTTATATTTTTTTTTCCAAATTAGCTCCTTGGAATTGCAATTTGCAAACTAAGTTACTTACTCAGCAACACCAGAAGGCAGGTTGAGGTCACTTCCAGATTTCCAGAAGTACTGGTGGGTCACTTTCTGAATATCTGGGTTTAGACATGAATCTCATAAATTGAATACAACAGGTGAAAATGCCTGCTCCGAAGAGAAAGAAGAACTACGTAGTGACAGAAAATCAGTTTGATTAATTAGAACTATTTAAGTTTGAAGATTAATAATTACAACTAAGATTCAAAATTACGTTGACTTACGACATCCCAAAATTGAAATCCGTCACTAGCTAGATTAACTAGGACGAAGTAGATTCCAACCGCTCCAAAAATCATATTACGATAGAACGTAAGTGTAGCATAGTTTTCTTCCACGATTTGTTTAGCACCTTTCGTACCCACTTTCCCTTTTTGAGGCTAAAAGTGATAATAATTATTATTGATTAACGTAAATTATTTAAGTCGATTTTCAGGTTCAGTAGATGAAACGACTATTTATTGGTTTGTTTATGTGAGTGCATGCAATGCAACATGCATTTCAGAATTTTCTAAAACTCCGAGGAATTAAAAATAGAAATTCTTTGGAATCTATAGATTTTTTAAGACGCATTATGTCTAGGTAAGCAGATTGACTAAAGGTAACCTAATATCAGACCAATAGGACCAACCGGATTAGTTTGGGTACCGGTACCGGTAACTTTTACTTACTGCCATTTTCGCCCGTTCCAAATTGAGTTGGAAAGATTTGTAAATTGAAAAATTGAGACAACGGGTACTGGTTGATGACCGTTTACCAATTACCGAAGATGACAGAATCAAGTGAAAGAAATATTTGAAGTCTCACGAGTCACGACACATGACGATGACAGATGACAGGAGACACGCCGGCTGTTGTTTTTACAAATCAGGTTTAAGTGGTTTTCACTTTTCAAAAAATTCTACATTCCCGGATATCCAAATTAAAGTGAACATGTGGGATGAATGTCCCGCGAACACTGCCAATTAGATGTTAGAACTGAATAAACAACTAATTATCCAAAACAAAAACAAAAACGGCAGCCGGTCGTTCGAGGTCAGTACCGTATTTAGTGCTTCCTAGTTTAATTGGGGTTACTTTGGGTAAGGCTGAAGTCCTCCATAAGATCATCCTTCCTTCTGAAGTATAAGCACCTTCTCTTTGTAAGCGTTACACATTGTATTACTTACTAGTAGGTACAATGTTTTAAAACAGCTGATTTTCTAAAAAATATTTTCCGGTGCGATACGAGGAAATTAACCAAAAAATCGTACATGTGTTTAGTAAATTTGCTTGTTTTTTTTTTCTCATCCTGGAGTTAGGTTGAGATTGAAATGTTTAAAAAATTTCGATCCATCACGTCCACGTCTCATCCAAATCAAGAGTCAAGACTCTTGACTCAAGAGCATCACCTTTGATTTGTTGAGGGAGGTGTATACGAATAGTTGGCAGAGAAAATTTTGATTTGACTTGCAGGTGAAACCGTACGAGTACCGATATCGAACTTAGTAAGGCGATATGCAAAAGACTGTGTTCGAGAGCAGTGTCCAATTATTGCGACAATGTATGTCCAGCAGTCTCAATCAAGTTTGGAACTGTCAAGTTCGTCATGGTCACGCTAGAAACTTAGCTATTGCCCGTGGCAAATTAAAAAAGATGGAGTGGTATCTCAAAAAGCCTTATTTAGCTACATCCAGAATCCTAGCGACTGAAGATGTAAATAGCCTTGACCAAGTTGTAGAATCCAAGGATGGTCGCATTGTAGTCTGCTACCACCCAGAACCTCCATTTCCTTATGAAATGACGAAACCAATTCCACTGGACGTGACTCCGACACATTCTGCTCTCAAACTTCAAGCCCTTGTACCGGTAAGCATAAAAAGAAAATTCCAATTACTGAATCGGATATACTCAGACTTTTAACTTCAAGCCCCGGGGCTGTATATTGTCTAGGTTCTGCGAAATTTTTAGAAAGAAGCATAAGGACATGGTTCTACAAGAATTGATGCAACTGACGTACACATCGAAACATCGCTGGGGTCCGATGAAAAGGCGAGATAGGCTTATGAAATTGGATGTGAAGGGACTGAATACTGAACGGGACCGTGAATATTTGTAAGATTTGAAAAATTATAGAGAACTTGGTTTGTTTCAAAACACTCGTTTGAACAAATTAGCCAGGTGATCAAGCCGAGTGACAAGTCTGTCAACTTGTTATAAATTACTGTCATTAGTAAATGTTAGTATTGACGTCCGAGTGACCTTGAATTATCATAGACTTAAGGTCATGCAAACATCACTACTTAAGTTTGTTGTGGAAAAGAATCAGTTCCGCGAAAAAATTTATTTAAAAAAAATCATACAATAAGTTTAGTATCAACAGAATGACTTTTCAGTGGTTGGTGTCGTCGTTCGGGGAGCTTTCAAAGTAGCCAAAATCCTAAATGAGAATGTCAAAGGTCATTTCAGATTAAATGTAATTTATCAAAAGATTGATGCTTACAATGACAAAAACAGCACCCAGAATTAGAGCCTGAAGATAAATATAATTTACAAAAAATTACTTCAAAGTATACTGGAATCAAATGCAAAAAGTTAAGGAATGTCGTTTTTCACCTTCAATTTTGGCAGTAGTGGAACATTGAAACTGATTCCAAAAGTATTTGCATCTGATACAAGTTCTCGCAAATCTGCCTGCTTCCGAATGACACCTACTACCGTGACACCATCGGGTAACAAGACACGAAACTCTGCCGAACAGCAAGGTCCCATTACACACAATGGACAACAATCAGCACCTCCAGGTCCGTTTATTACAAAAACTACTTGTCCAGCACCATCTCGAAGTTCAAACTGAGGTGTACCACAACTACAGAGTTGTTGAGCAACACCTATGATCTCACCGCTGATGTGGGTCACCACGACTTCCTACGAAAACAAAGTGAAAGGTTAAAACTTTGCAGTAGTTTGACCTTCATGTTGTACCTACATTCCCACCGCACGTGTTACACCCACAGGCCAAGCTTAAGGCACAGTGCCGAGTCAATGTCAAAATTGGGGCACCAAAAAAGTTTGTCAATTGGATAACAAATGGACGACCGCGACCGCCAAGGTAAACGACGCAGGGGTGACTGACCTCGGCCGCGAAAAACATTCTTTGGCCATTACTGTCAAAGATTTCGTATCGGTTGGCAGTTTCAATGCCGACGAACACTAAGAGGTCAAAATGAATACCAAAGGTCAAAGGTAAAAGTCGTATTCTAATATTTTGTGATATTGAGACCTTGAACCTTCAAGGGGTTCGAAAAGTTGCTTGACATAAAGACCACTGACTGCGGCCAAGTGTTCTAGCCCACAGGTGGACATCCCCGAATCAAAGTTGCCTCCAGTGGAGCTGATGCTGGTGGCGTCGCTATTGGCTGAGTTGTAACTACAACGTTCTGTTGGGATGGTAAGGTGGTGGCCATACTCAGGTCAATTTTTTTGTTAACTTGACATCGACTTACTCTATCAATTTGATAAAACTTATTCTATTGCTCCGGCGAAGAACAACACATCTCAAAATCAACAATTTTAATTTCGTTGTTAAGCGATTTTAAATTTGAAAAACAATTTTATGAGACCTAAGTAAGTGTCGGTCTGTTTCGAATTGTGTTAGTTTTATTAAATTTTTTGCAGGGCATCAATGTAGCCCCCAAGGTCTGTAAACAAAAAAAAACGTAGCGCTTTATAAAGCGCTACGTTTTTTTTTTGTTTACAGACCTTGGTAGCCCCGAAAAGTTTAGAAACAAGTTCCGGATGGAAAGCGTTAATTTTTTATTGAAGATTTGGATGTTACAAAATAAATGGACCTCAAAAAAAAAATTTCGAAAAATTTTTTTTCCGAAAAAATTTTTATAGAAGATTTGGATGATGCAAAAAAGTTGGGAATAAAGTTTGATAAAAAGTTTTCAAATTGCTCAAGCTGTGCTTATATATCGATAAAACCGATTTTGAGAATGGGGTGCTGAATGGTGGGGTTCTAGGGTATTGTATTCAGGGTGCAGGGGTGCTGAATCCCAACTCACCATTTTTTGGCGTTACCGCTACCTCATACTCATCGAAATTGTGCTCGTTTCGGTTGCTAATCTGAAATTCGAGTTTTTTGATTCTGAGATGTCTAGTTCTTCGATAGCGAGCGATACTGATGAAAACGCAAGCTTCCTTGGCTCTCCGCCTTTAAAACAAAAGTCAATGCTAGCCGTACTGCCGCGATCCGTAACCAAGGTAACTCCAGAATTTTTTTTATTGCGTATAAATTTTTGTAAAACTTTAGCACTCTCGTAAAATGGATTTGCAAATTGCGACTAATAAATAAGGAATTTTCACTCTCCAAAATACCGTACGCACTAGAAATGCCGGTGTTGGCGCTGTTGGTTTTGGCCCGAGCTTTCGAAGTATCCAAAATCCTACAGAAAAAAAGGGCAGAGGTCAAAATTAGTATGCTGTCAAAACTTTGAAATAACATTTCGTAAATGCTCACAATGACAAACACTGCGCCAAGAATCAGAGCCTGCAAAGAATACGAACAAGAGCTGAATTTTTATCAAATTAGAAGAAAACTTCTAGGTTTTTTTTAAAAAAAAAACAATTTATCGAAAATAACTATTGCATGCTTTGTTATTCTCTAATAAGTAACCTTCTCTTTTGGGGTCAACGGAACGTTGAACGTAATTCCAAAACTGTTTGCATCTGATACTATTTCCCGAAGGTCAGCCTGTTTCCGAATACATCCGACTTCTGTACTTCCGTCCGGAAGCATGACTCGAAAGCTCGCTGTACAACATGGACCCATTACGAAGAAACGACAACAGTCACCACAAGATGGACCACGAATGACAAAGGACGTTTGACCCGCTCCATTTTTCAGGATAAATTCAGGTGTACAGCAACTAAACTGTTGTGTAGCAGTACCCATAATTTCTCCACCAATGTGGGTCACCACGATTTCCTACAGAAGGAGGTCAAGGGGTCAAATTTTAAACCTTTGAGTCTAATTTTTTATGTTGGTCCTACGTACATTCCCACCACAGGCGCTACACCCACACGCCATAGAACAAGAGCAATCTCGTGATATGGTCAAAACAGGAGCACCCACGAAGTTCATCAGTTGAATAATAAACGGACGATTTTTCCCACCGCATAAAACGACGCAGGGATGGCTGACCTCGGCTGCGAAGAAGATACGTTGTCCAAAGGTATCAAAGATTTCGTAGCGATTGGCAGTCTCCAAACCCTGTAAAGACTAAAGGCGACAAGTAAAAGGTCAAAGGTCGTGAAAATTTGAAAAGCAGGTTATAATTATACTTTCAAGTGGTTCCGAAAGCTGTCGAACGAACAATCCTTGAAGTGCAGACAAGTATTCTAGACCTGGTGGACAACTGAGAGAAGCCGCAGAACCTATTGTTGTGGGTTGCTTAGTAATCACGGATTCGTGGGAAGGGGTTGTCATTTTTTTAACTGTCGCTTGTTTCAACAAAAAATTTATGTCGTCACTTTTCAGATCTTGGTCGTCGCGTTTTGAGTTTCACCACGACGAGTAGGAAGCGACGATTGGTTTAGTACACAACTTGTTTGAATTATTCTAATGAATCCTAGGTAACTAAAACAAAAGTTGCCATTCACCTTGTACGAAAGTTTTTTTTTGTTCGAAATTTCGTTTTAATTAAAATCACCTTGTACGAAAGTTTTTTTTGTTCGAAATTTTGTTTTAATTAAAATATCATTTAGAACTAATTAACAAACCGAAATGAACAATGCCGTTGGCTAACCCACAAATAACAATAATTTCTCAACAATTAATCAGTTAGTTGTATTACAAAAATAAATAACTTGCTTTTTAGTTGTATCACAAAAACGACAAAAATTATAGGCGGTACTTTTTGGAATTCGCTGTCAATGGCTGGAGTTCTGGAAGAGTCGACCCCAATTTTTGGCGTGGAACTTTTTTTAGGCAGAAATTTGTTGTCGTATCCACCTTGTCGTAGTGGACACTTTATGGTAGATGCCCGGTTGATGATCCACGGCACAACCAAAACCTTGAACATAAATGGTGCATGCGTGTTTACCGTTTAAAAATGTTGGTTAGTTTTTAAGAATTCTGGTTTTTTACCCGCTGAAGTAATTCCGGCCAACGTCCACCTTCCGTCGTCAAAAACTACCAAAGGTCCACCGCTGTCGCCTAGGCATGCATCCATTTTACCATTTCGATGTCCAGCACAAAATTGATCCACCGAGTGAAGTTCGACTTTGATGTTTTTCGAGTAGTGCCACCGGCGACAGTCCTGATTGTCAACTAACAAAAGAAGTCAGTTAGAGTTTATATTAATCTCTGTATTTTTACCCAAAAATTAAAAAATGAAATCTCACTGATTGGTACGAGGACTTTTTGCAACACATTTGTTCCGGTTTTACCTGGAGAAAAACAATTATTATAAAATCTTGTTCCGGTTCATTACCGACGACACCATCGGACCTCCAAAAGATTCCGTATACTTCTCAAAAAACGTTAATAATTTGGAAAGGTAGAGAATTTATGAGCATTTGCCGACAACATCGTTTCGAATTCCGAACCTTACCGTAAGACAGATCCGTTTTTCCCCATCCAGCAACTACGCCCATTCGTCCTAAATAATTCTTGTCTTCAGATGGTAAACAAATGGGCAAAATATTGGCTTTGAATCGAACCGGTCGATGAAGACGGAGCAACGCCACATCGTACCTAGAGTTTTAATTTTTCTATGACTTCGCCTTTACCTAATTAAGTTTAACTATTACCTAATCTAGGTTTCATACCTATCAGGTTGTGTCAGCATGTATTTGAATCGTGGATGAATTATTCTTTCGACGACGGCAAATGCTTCTGGACGGAAGCGGTTCGATCCATCTACCGGTATCTTTGGTATCGTGCTCTCCTAGGAAAACTGTGATGTCCGACAATCTCGCTTTGTGAACACAACTAGAAACAACATGAATCGGTTAGATTATTTTGGATAAACTAGGTTAAGTTAGGTTTATGGTAAAAAATAAAATAAATAATAAATAAATAAAAATGGCATTTAGTTCCACAAGTGCTTTTCCGCCAAAACTTGAATATTTTCATATCTTTTGAACAATTCGTGTTGGAGGTAAATAACCTTTGGAGATAGTTGATTTTGAGGTAATGACATATGAAACTTATTGCGTCAACTTACTGTGCCGCAGTTGCAATGTAATAGTGATTGAGTAGCACACCGCCACATTGGAATCCCGAAATCCGAATATGAGCCTGCCACGGTAATTCTCCAAAACCTGCTGTGTTTCCGCCAATGATTCTCTTTTGTGCAACCATTTTTTGAACACCACATTCTGAAAATGCGAAAATTCGAAAAAATTTACCAAATTTAAAATAATGTTAATTTTTGTTTGTTAATTTTTATAAGTCCGATTACCAATATCGTAGTCCGAAACTGAAATATCGTTTGATTCTGCTTCGTAGGTGTCCTTTCGAAGAGCATGAATCATACTCACGGGTGATGGTTGGTAACTTTGTGCTGTAGATGAGCTGGAAAACGGCAAAGGTCAATTAACCAATACTTTTTTCAAAAAGAAATTTTTCTCTTTTTTCGTCTTACATATAAGGTTTTCAGAATTTATACTTTTTTGTATGCTTTACCTTGTCGCCGTATTTCCACAAGCCGTACGTGTTAGCCAACACAGAATGGCTAAATTCCCGCGATTTGGAAAAACTTTTGGAAAAAGTCGTGGAATTATAAAATTTGCTGTTTCCGAACGTCGAATTCGGTTCCAANTTATACTTTTTTGTATGCTTTACCTTGTCGCCGTATTTCCACAAGCCGTACGTGTTAGCCAACACAGAATGGCTAAATTCCCGCGATTTGGAAAAACTTTTGGAAAAAGTCGTGGAATTATAAAATTTGCTGTTTCCGAACGTCGAATTCGGTTCCAAAGTGGGCCACCGACGATCCATGAATGCGAAAGTGTCAAGATTCCAGCCAAAGTAAGAAGTGAAGAGAGGCGCATGATAAGTAAGGGGATCAGGGCAGGTGAAGGTCACGCGGTGACCTGAAGACGTAACCCAAAAATTGTGACTTCCTTTGTTTGCACGACTACGTTTGAGACTTTTACTGTGAGTTTCTGCTTCAATTGTCCTCTGTAAACGAAAAAAAAATGAAACTCAATTGCTTGTTTTTCTTAAATCCCGCTTAATCGAAACCAAATACAAAAATATCGGATGAAAATCTAAAACCCGGGCGGAATAATACTCAAATCTTGAAATTTTTTGCGGAGAATAGAAATTCGAGTTGAATTCTCTTATGATTCGGAGATTTTGTGGGGAATACTAATTTAAATTATAGAAACTAATTTAAAATATTTTATTCCACCCTTTTTTGAAAAAAAAATCAAGCAACCACAAGCAAGATAACTTCCTTAAACTAACAGAGATAATGCATGTGCACTTAACCACTTTTCTAATTAATTAGCATCTTTTGTCAAAGTTTTTTTATTATTCAAACGATTGCATCAACTTTCTTTGTCGTGTGCTAACTCGTTTTGTTTTTGTTTTGATTGGGTGACAAGCTTTTTAACTTGAAATCAATTTGTTCCAAACTTAATCAGTTTTCTTTTCTTTTTTATTGCTTAGCGGTCATTCACCTCAAGAGTTTGGCAACAGTTCAAATTGTTTCAAACTTAGTGAAATGGGTCTCAAAATTTGTAGTAGACCTTATCTCCCTTTTCTCTATATTATTCAGTTAATTTTTTCATGTAATTATTTTTTATAATTTAATTTTTATTATTAATGCACTACAGTGCAATTTTGCATTGGCAAGAGTTTCTCTCTCCTTTATCTTTTTTGTGTGAATTGTTTCGTGTGAATATGAAGGAAATAGGGTCATTGAGAAAGTGAAATTGCAAGCCGGTTTTTTAACCTAATGCTAAATGCATTTTTTTGTCCTTCACATTTGCCAAATGTTGCAAATTATCCTGCCATTGTTTCTTCTTTTTTCACTCTCACATTTTAGATGGAGAACTTTGCAACAAGCACCGTGCAAAAATGAAAAGAAAGATACACTCGCTGATTGGAAATTTTGGGTTATTGAATATTTAGCCACACAAGTTGGCACTTAGAATGTTGGTCTTTCAAAAAAAAATTCTTTTTCGAAAAAAAAAATTCGAAAAAAAACAAATTGTAAAAGGATAAAGCATACTAGAGAATCCCGCTGGAGAATAAATGATCTTTACTTACTTTTAATTTTAAAATGAATTTCATTTTTTTAATTTTCATTTTTGAATGAAAATGAATTTTCTTTTTTTTTCGAATTAACAAGAATTCATTTTTGTTAACAAAAAATAAGAGTAAGAAAATGTCAACATCAATTAAAAGAAAAGTTTACAAGCTGAAAACTTTCTCTTTTAACTTTGTTTTTGTATCAAAACTTGAAAGTTTGACGCTTGCGCTATAAGTAGCATAGAATTTAATTTAATTAACCTTACCTTTTGCCTTAAAATCGGAAAGTTTCTTTTCTGGAAATTTCCGATTGTTTCGTTTTAAAACAAACTTTTGAAGAAGTAAAGTAATTTTTGTTGTTCGTAAATTAAACGTGATGTTGACTTGGTCTGCGGTTGGTTACCTCACCGGCGTCCTTGCGAGTTTCGAACTGAAGGCCTCTCCATGTCCGTCCTTAACCGTGACACGCACGCGACACTTTGAGATGGTAACTCCTGACAGAGTGAGTTATTGAACTTGACCTCTTACAATTTGCGTGTCTTTTTTTAACAAATATGTCGATCTTTGTTTGATGACAATTGGGAGAGAGAAGCGTGTAGGTTTGAATTGTTCAATGCAACGATTCAAATGTGAAATAGAAATTGAAAATGGGGAGTTGCGGTGGTGGGGAGGGGGGATGGTTTCACATTTTCATCCCCCTCGTGAGGGAGGGATGAAAATGTGCAAAATTTGTTTCTTAAAAGGCATAAGACAAAGGTGCCAAAAAAGTTTTTTTAAGGGCTCTTACAGAGGAGGTAAGTGGACTGACACAGTCAATTTCACTTTCAATCACCTCTAGAGTAGAAAGGTGTAGGATTGGGGGATAAACAAACAAAACAGAAAGTTTGCAATATTATTATGCAGAAAAAGTGTAAATTTTTATGTAAAAGACACAACAAAATTAGCAAGAATTTACTAATTTTTTTTGGAAGTTTGTTTTGTCAAATGCAAAGCCCGTGGCGAGTTACGTTAGTTGGAAAGCATAATCAAGCGGTTGCAGGCTACCTGTAATTAACTTTCATAATTTCCTGCTTGGTTGATCATGGTTTAAAATGGAAGCAATGGTTACGATTGTGAGATTTATTTTTGGTGGTTATTAAAACATATGCCGTAACTTGATGGTTATTTTGATGCATATCCCGTAAATTTTAATGATTGCCGCACGAATTTCGAAATTTGACAATATCAAAACTTGCTATCAAATATCAAAGTTATTTGGGTATCTAAGTTTTTATTTCTTACCGATGTTAGGTTTTATAGAAGCAATATTCAAGAAAAGTTACGGCACAGATAGAAAACTTTGGATTTTTACTTAAAACGAATTACAATTTTCTTCATTCAGTAGGCAAACAGACTGAAATTTAATTTCAATTCAATTAAACAAAATTCAGAAAACAAAAAAATTGGAATTTCGAAACATTATAAAATTTCAAAATTAAATTAGAAGTGAAAACAAGTTATTCAAAAATTGAGATGTTGTTCCGTTTGTAACAACGGCTGATGGTCTCTATTAAAGTTGACTTATATGCTTCTACTGCTACACTTCTCTAGCAAAAGGCGTGGCAATATTACACTTGCAAACATCTCCCTTGACCAAACCCAAAAAGACGTCACCAACGGTGACGCCTGAATCCAGTGTAGGTCAATATATCACTATACGCCGACATTGATGAGACACAGTTCATGCCGTCAGAACCTAGGCAAGTTGTGCCGCTTTCGCAGGAATAGAGACAGGCTTCACCTTTAGCCAGGAAGCACTGATTATCCCAAATAACATATCGTGGCAAGGGTACTTCAAGTACCCTGTAAGCCACTTCTCCACATTGACAAGTTTTGGTTTGAAGGTCACAGGTCAGGAGCGAGTTAGATTGACAAACTGGCTCACCATTTGCTACCAAAGTGTCGATCTGTCTTCAAAGTGTGTCGAAGTGCTTTTTTGGAAATTTTATTTTCATCAGTGTGCATTTTGAAGTAGGCTTTGATGAATTGATGTCTCAGGTTTTCTGCATAAATGGAGCAATGATCACCAAGCCCTAATTGGCTCAGCTTCGTCAAATCACGCATTCGTTCTTCGATTTCAGCGTAGATGACTTTGCTGCTTTGATTATGATTCCACTTTCCAGCAAGGCCAACTGCAGGTTCATAATTTAGAAAATCGTCATTTTGTTCGCCATATTTGCTGTCATTATGAACCGCAACTTGACGTTTATTGAGAGTTTTATGTCCCTCGTTATCTTCGTCAGTATCATTGTACTTATATTGATGAACATTGTCATCGTTAGTTTCGTCATTCTCATCCTGAGATCCATTTTCATTATTTTTCATAATTCTTGTCATGTTTTTCATTTTCATCATTCTGGTGATTTTTTTTATTTTCTTCATTATTGACGTTACTCTCATCATTATTTTCGACATTCTCAGATTGTTTTTCATTTTTGTCATCTTCAGCTTGTTTTTCAATTTCATCACCATTTTCGTCATGTTCACCTTGTTTTATTTCCGCATCATCATTTTCGCCATTTTTGGTATCTTTTCCACTTCCATCTTCACTTTCGCTATTCTCATGTTTTCCAATTCCATCAACGTCAGCATCATTGTCAGCATAGTTTCTGTTCACAAAATTACTTCTGTCATACGCAGTATATTGATCTTCTTCATCGTTGTCCTGACTTTTGTCTTCTTCCTCGTTATAACCCGTTGTAGTAGGTATGTTGGGAAATTGACAAGAACAAGATTGGACGCGGTCACCGTCAATATGAATCATAATGTTTTCTTTGATACAAGAAAGGCTCGGCTTGGAATCGACCACACACGCTAACCCAGTGGCACACCGACCTTCGTCAATGTAGCACGTACCTTCTAAGGCGATAGCGCAGCCGTCGCCTTCTCGTACAAGCTGTAAGTGCGACGTGCCCAATTCTGTCCAAATATTACCGCAGATGCAATTGTGTCGTTCGGTAGAACAGACAAGGAGTTTAGAGTCGTCGCAGAGTTGGGCACCGTCCAGGACAATGTCGTTCATAATTTCCAAGGCTTTGGTTTCGT
>JABASK010000643.1:0-12823 GCA_019776465.1 Rambutanura hunanensis | reverse complement strand
TTCCGAAAAAATAAGGACCCCTGAGCCCTTCCTTCTGTGGTTTCACAGATGGTAATTTCTAATCATGAATCATCTGTTGTGTTATGTTGGGCAGGGCAGACAAGGTAGAATTTAAAAACCTTTGTTTGAAAAACCAACAAACGGAATACCGATGGATGCCGACGCGCGGTGAAAGTTTTCAACTGAAAAATAGTTAAACACGCCAAAACACTGTTCAAAATCTAAATGAACTGAATCCAAAACTTGAAAAGGGATGGGCCCTTAAACCCATCAAAATTTGGTAGTGAGCCCTTTGAAATATGCCTCTTTTTTCATAAAATTCTTGTGGTTTTTTCTAAGAAACCACAAGTTAGCAGAGAAAAGGAGGTTAACGCCATGACAAACGCTTGTTAGAGACCCACCACCGCCCGGACAACTTTTTTAAAAAAAAGAAAAAAATTACTGTGGTTGTCTCAAAAGTAAAAATTTTTATAATTTTTTTGAAACTTAACATTTTTGTAGGAGCTCGTAAAATGGTGGAGTTTGATGGTGTTCATAATGAGACCCTACCAGTAGAGTGCCTTTTATTCAAGAGCCCTTTAGACTACTGACACGCACATGTTTTCTATACTCGACTTCTGTTAACTGTTTCCGGTGATGGGAAGGAGACACGCAAATCATTCACGATTTCTCTACGTCCATGTCCTATTTAGACCCTCAAAATAACGTTGAAGAAGACGATGATACGCTTCCTTCCAATTGACATCATCCAAATTATGAAATGAAAAGGAGCCTCATTATTAAAGTTATACAAAAGGGAAAAAAATAAACCTAGACTAAAAAACCGTATTTGGGAAATGGGAAAAATTCCAAGGACTTTCACATTATTGTGAATTTTGCAGTAGATTTTTACCTTAGTTTACCACTCTTTGGCTTCCCAATAGGAAAAAGTCGTACTTGGGTAAAATCGAATTGTATGAAGAAGTGACGCTGCTTAAGTTAAAAGCACTTCACTTGGTTAGAGTTTATGTCTACAAAATTTAATTCTACATCTACAAACCCGGCGATAAATTTTATAGCTAAGCTACTCAACTAATTTTGTTGAGCTACAAAGTTGCTGATTGATAAAATTACGTTGAATTTGTTGACTTACCAATAGGCGGTGTTGGAATCAGCGCAGTCTCTTTGTTTCTCTTTCGGGGACGACCTTTTTGACCTGATCCTGCTCCATTGAAAAAGTTGAGTTCATGACGTGACGGTGGGTCACAGGAGGGTTCGTCTAATACTGCTAGTTCGTAATGTTGTTGACAGTACAGGGCCGAATTCCGCATCCCAAAGTGGTCACCTTCAGAGTGATAAAAAAAGTGAAGTGTAAAAAACTGCAATTTGCTTTAAATTTCTAAAGAAACAAAAAAAAATTCGAAGTTTTCTCCTTCTTGTGTTGAAAAAGGCGTTAATTTAAAAAAAGGGGAACTAATATATTTCGGAAGCATATAGGTATTTTTCCTTAAAAAAATTCAGTCTGCCAAAAAATATTTTGTGACTACCCGCGCCGTTGTATAACAAAAATAAAGCCAAAAAATTTGTAATCTAAACTTTAAATAAAACAAAGTATTGAAAAAGAAGAGTTAATTGTAAGGTTCTTTGTAACATTACATTCTTGGTTTCCAAAAAAAAAAGTTTCTAATTTCAAAACGTTTAAGTTAAGTGGAGTTTTAAAGCGCCAAGCGCCCCGCCTCCAAGTCATCCTTCCTTTCTAATAGCACCAACCGCCTTTACCACTATCGCTAAAATCAACAGAAGACCAGAACGTTGAAGAGAAACAAAAAACGTAGAATCGTCTCGCTTCCACGGTTTTGTTGCGATGAAACCTACATCTGAAAAGACTTAAAACTGCTCTCACTGCTAATCGTTTCAATCTTGACCGATAAGATTTCAAGATGTAAAGTAGAATTTCCTTAAATTTTTTAACTCGCTTGGGTAACAGACCTTTTGGGACGCGTTAAAATGTTCTAGTAGAACGAAGAACTTACCCTTGTTGAGAACGCGAAGACAAATGACGCAGACGAAGCAATTCAAATGAAAGACTAGATCTTTGGCCCGCATCACCAATTCCTGAGATCCGATCCCACCGCTACAGCGGCCGCAGCGGCCTTGACTCGCGACAGAACTGTAGCGCCTGTAACCGTGAAAAAAAAATTAATTAATTAAAAACTTACTTTAATTTTTTAAAACCTCGCCAAGAACTATGAATATTCTTGGATTTTTAGTAAACTTGGAAGAAAACGACAAAAATTAACAAAAAAAAAAGTTTTTTTTTATACGAGTTCTGTTTCTATTGCTAAAAGCAATCAGTCGGAAGAATGAAGAATTTCGTCAAATTTAAAGGTATATTTATTTACGTTTACCGAAATTTAAAAGTTTTTATGGGTAAGATTCATTTGATCATTCATCACTTACCTAAATAACTCGGAAAATACATGTTAGGGATCGGCAAAACCTTGATCACTTATTCATTAGGTTTTAAATCGAAAATCATACAATTTACACTAAATTCCATCGGCTACTAGTTAGAAACTTGAAGTGATAAGAATCAAATGACTCTGTTTTCTTGTTGACAATGTTGATTTGAAGGACATTCTTCTTATTTGCAATTGTCAATTGTCAACTTTTACTTTTATTCTTTCCCTTGTCCAATGTTACTGCCCTGTCACTCTCTTGTCACTTTTGCCTTTTGCCGAACCCTAAAAACGATAAATTTTCATTGTTTGCCAAGGAACAGGTGCTTTTTTGTACAGAAAAACCCTATTCACTTTTCCACAGACAATTGTCTACCCTGTCACGGAAAAAGTGGGGGATGAGGGGTAAAAATCTTTATCAACTTTCACCCCTTTCCCTTTATTTGACACATTCACAACTTACTTTTACTAAAACTGGTACTTCATTAATAATTATCTAGAAATAAAACTTTCCTACAAGTCACTTGCCTCTTCTACCTGTTAGTATACCACTTTCTCTGGGTTACTTTCCCTAAACTTTGCTTTTATTTTTACCGGCCCTCGCTTAAAGAGCTTAGCCGCTTCATTAATCGAATCCTGGAAAGAATGACCTGGATCCCTTTATTCGTGCCCCATGCCAAGCAGAGGGGCCCTTACCTTTACTATCCATTTTGACACGGTTCAATTCACTCATCCGAGAGGGTGAAAATATTAGAGAAAAATCACAGGTGTGTAATTGTAATTTTTACGGTCTTCTTACCCATAGTCGGTCGATTGAACAGTCAATTTCTGGTTAGCATTTAGATTTTTTAGAAAAAGTTTTACATAGTTCGTAAGTTTTTATTTTTGATAATTAAAATTTGGGTCAGAAGAATGTCAGATTGTTCAGGACTGCACGATATTATACTGGAGTTTACTTGAAATTAACTTTGGTCAAATTGTATGTACAATTTGATACTTTCTTGACTCAAATTTTTTTTCGTGGTGAGAAAATGAAGTTTTATACCTTTCTGTGCTACCATGCATATGATTCTAGCTTGCCAGATTTCATTTTGCATCAGTTGACGAAAGCCAAAGTGAAAGTCGGGTGGACGACAAGTAAAAAGTGAGATTATCACTTGAAACTTGCTGAAATCCGATCCAAATTTATTGAAAATGCAAGAGAACATGATCCGATTTCCCAGTATTAATAATCCGATTCGGCTTCATTTCGTGTGTCTACAAACGACTCTCGAGGGATAAAGAGACGAGAACGACTGCCGGGTAAAGAACAGGGACGACGGGGCGTTTTGAGAAAAGGGATTTTTGACTAGAGATCATCTCCTCTCGCCTGCCCTTATGCCTCAATCAACCCTGATTTACAAGTTTGTACAAGAGCCTCGGCACGTGTCAGTGAACGACGTTCAAAAAACAATGGAAAAACATATTCTTTAAAAGATGACAATAGGAAAAACATGTATTAAACGAATTCTGCCCTTTGAACAACAATAAGTCCATGAGGTTTTTACGTTTAGTTGGGGTTAATAGAGAATAAGGACCCTGAAACACACGGTTGCGGCACGCGACCCTGTCAAAATCCAACGGAACAAAAGGTGATCTCCATTCGCAGGGAGAAAAACGAAGTCTCTTCCAAAAGCTTTCATTCAAAAAATATGAAAAAGTTTTACGTACTACTACTACTTGACTTTGAGAAAAAGATCCCGTTGATTCAAAATAATCCAAGTTTAACTTAACTTAATCCAAAACTTTTCTAAACCTCAGTTGCCTACAGTCAACACTTAAAACCATTGATTTCCACTTCCATTTTAATTAACCTGACGGTTTAAATTAATAGGAAATTGGAAGGTTTAAGAAATTACTTTTAACCGAAATTTAACTTCAATTTTTTTTTAAATTTGAGATCACGTTGAAGTTGGTTGAGTTTTTGTTTCTTTTCTTTTTTAATTTTATAATAATTATGTTTTAGGTAACAGAGTGTTACACGTGAACGGAATTGAAAAGATAGTCAATTTTGTTTAAATTCCAGAATTATCGGAACTCTAAACTTTAATTATAAAAAAAACATTTGCAGTCATGATTGTTTTTTCTTGTCAAAGTGTGGTATAATTGCTTAAGTTTTAATTTTTTGTAAATGACTTACCTAGCATAGTCTTCTTTACAGAGAATGACCCCATCTCGAGCAAAACATGTGAGTTCATTAGAGAGGACAATGCCACAGGCATGACACCGTAGACAATCGTCATGCCACTGTTTTTCTACAGCTTGTAGATAAAATCTGTCCAGAATTCGTAGTCCACACCCTGAACAAATAGAACTTGGCGGAACGGAGGAGCAAGTGAGAGAATTTTCTCCCTGGACGTCCATCATCTTCGAGGTCAAGTGGGGCCTAACTGTAACGCACAACCCTTAAGGGTCAAATGTCAAACTGTGTGGTTAGCCTCAGGGGTCAAACTAAGATTACCGTAATTTTCCAACCACTTTCACACACTTCACTGGAAAGACTGATGCTGTCTATCCTTCGACTGATCGATCTTCATTTCGTCTTCCTCTTCCAAATTCTCAAATCTCTGTCGAGTAGGAACCTTCGTGGGAAGGCGAAAATCAACTAGACCCGCCTCTGACTCCGCCCACTTTGCTCGTCCTCAGACTTAAAAAAACCTCAGAATTCAGAAAGCTTTGTATGGATTTGGCACACGGGACGACTGCTGTGATATTCTGGGCTTCAAAGTTGCACAGTGCAGAAGTAGTCGTTGAATACTTTAGACTTTTGCCAAAAAATCTTCGTTTTAGTTGAAACCTTCGCAACCTTTTCTCTTTCTTCCCACCCACTTTCCAGGACAAATCCAGGTGACCCTGAAAAATTTAAGCGTCTTATTAGTTCCCATAAAAATTAGTGCCAGTGTGAAGGTAGGCATTTTCATATTTCCTAAATTGCGGATAAAGTACTGGAAAACAAACTGTGTCCTGAAAAAATTAGACTAGAATTACAAATGCTATTTATTCAGTCGGAAACAAAGTTTTACAAAAGGTTACGTCAAAATTGGCCTTTAGTTAAAGAATTCGAAAGTGGCAAACTTTACAAATTGTCCAACTCAAATTCAAATTTCCGAATTGATGCAGAAACGGTGGATTTTCATACAAGCTCAAAAGAGTTCCCAATGCAAATGCATTGGTAATTGGCGAATTGAATTTTCGAAGTTATAAGGACGGAAATGTATCACATCTTCAGCGCAATTCTATTAAAATGTATTAATTTTGAGAATATGTATTCGAAAGTTAAACGTTGCAGTAAAAACTGACCACTTTTAACTGGTTTTTGAGCAACTTCTATGACGATTTTTGAAAAAAATGTCACAAAATGGCTCAAATCTTACAAGTTTTTTTTTGAAATGGACCAGAGCTATTAAATTTTTGGTCAAGGGGATAAGATGTTAATAGGAACGCAGCGTTTGCACGTGGTTAGAACTGGAGGAATTCAGTGCTTGGGGCACTGCGAGACTCCGACGACGTCTCCTTATTTAACAATTGGCCTATGACTCTCTATGTCTCCTGTCTGAAAAATGACAATGGGCCTTACACTAAAGATTGGACTTGTTCAGAATTGGATAATTGACGTCCTGCACACTTTCTTCGTCACACAAAAGATGATGATGAGGATTAGTCAGCGTTAAATCTCCCTGGAATCTCTACCTTAACAAGGCATCTCTTCCCAATTTGATTTATTTTTAAAAATGTAGGGACACTGTAATGAGAGTGACCACTACACCGCACACCAATCACCATTCAGCTTTTCAATTCTTCCGGCTCCTTAGACGTCGTGCTCGTCGTGCTGTGTCCAAAGGAACCCGAAATTTGACTTCACCTTCGTCCAAAAGGTTCCTTGCCGAGCAACTGTCGACTGGCGACTGACCGCATTCAATCCCACATCAACAAAAATCCTCACCAAAGCACTCCGCTCGCCTTCATCCCTTGTGTGAATCGTCAATTTCAAAAGGGAAAAACCTGTCTTCTTGGGAGTGCAGAGAAGCACATTAAGTGGTCGAAGCTGAACCCGTTTAGGTTTAACTTTTTTGGTCTACCCCCTTACCCCCCTTCCCCCCAAATGTGTAAACTTGGTGGTTTTTTGGTTAAGTTTGGCCCAACTAGATTAAAAAGTATGAGTGCTACTCCGCACGACTGAGGCTTTGAGACTTAAAGTTCAAAAAGTGTTGACAGGTCTGGGCCACTCGGCTGGACGCGAATCCCTCGACAGGTCGCTTAAGTTGACAAGTTACGTTTCTATTCTAAACAATGTTTTTGCTACAATTTTCTAAATAAAATTTGGAGGCAGCGTGAAGAGTTGTTGCCTTGTAAAATAAAAAAGTGTCGAGTAGATTTTGAAATGAAAATATTTTGTCGAGGTAAATGACGTCTCTCCAGATAGCGGAATGACGGGACAAAAGGTGACCCTCGGTTTTTAACTGACTTTGCGGGTTTTCAAAGGCTGAGGTTATGAAAATGATTAGATTGCGGGTTTTTTCTTGCTTATCACCTTTGGGACACTACTGGTTTATAAATAGAGACCTTTGTTGATGCATGTCACACAGTTTATTATCAAGACACAAACATTATTAACCAGTAGTGCCATACTTTTAGTTCAAACTTCATTCTTCTTCTTTCATCCTGGGAAAAAATGATGACGAAGACGATCAACAAGATTTCAATGTATTCAAAAAAATTGTTTGTCCTTTAACTTTCATTTTTCCAAATTTTTTTTTTTAATTTTTGAGCACAGGCTACAAAAATCCCACGGTTCATCACTCAATATTTGAAGCAATTGTGACGCAATGCAGCAAAGTCACGGAAGTTTTTCCAATCTTAGCTTAATACGGACAGAAACAAAAATTGTAGGCCTTTTCATTTTAGACGAACTAAATTCCAGAGTTTAGACCGCAATTTGCTGATGTTGTATACCAAATTTAACCAAAACAACAAGAAAGTAACGTAATTGGTTTATTCTGGATTACTTTCCCTAACTTAACCTTCAAAACAAAGTTGTTTGAGCGTGTTGAGTCAAAATTATGGGAATTTTAAATTTTCATAGCTAATAATTAAGCAACTCGCAATAAATTAATTATAAACTATGCGGTTCAACTAGGTAATACAAAGTTCATCACCTGCCACTATTTTAAATTGTTTATTCACATGTTTTCCATAAGAAATTACAGCAGGTTGTAATAACTTGAAATTAAATTTGAGAAACTTTTATTTAAAAAGGAGAGAAAAACAAAACAAAAAATTTTAAGGGTGAACACAATAAATTTTCTCGGTGAAAGAAAACGAACTTTCGTTCATTTCACTCACATAAGGCAAAAGAGAACAAAAAAAGGCCTGGTTAATTTTTTTTTCTTTACCTTTGTTGGTTATTTGGTCATAAATTACTAACAAGTCAATTTCTCGTGTTCTTTTTTCTCCACTTGTCCCTGATTAACTTTTGTTATTTATGTATTGTCTTCCTATTTCTCTTATTTTATTGAAATGAGAAGAACCATAAGAATTGTGCTCAGCCCACGTATAGTTTCATGCAGAAAATTTAAAACACTTGTCAAAAAGCAAGTTTTCCTTTCATTGATTTGTTACTTTTGAAAAAGTCAATATAGGAAGAATGAGAAAAAAATGTTTATTGCAACATTCACCCAACTTCATCTGATTTGTTTTAAAGGCCTTGTTCTTAACAATTTAAATTTTTTTTTTAAAAAAAAATCCGAGGTTTACTCTTTTAGTCGTAAATTTTGAACATTTTTTCTTCGTGTTTCTGTCAAGCCGAAATGAAATGGATATCTCTCCATAAATTCCCAAGTGCATGAACTTGATAGTGTTTCAAAAAAAAGGGGTCTCCCCCTTAATTAGTCGCATATTGTCATCCCCCACTCTAGGGATAATGAAGTCCTTAATGTCCTCGGCGCAGTCCTTAATTTCCTGAACTTTCAAAACCGTCCAAATCCAAAAGACAGAATCAAGTTTCAAAATTTCAAGACCGTGTCCGTTCCGTTCTTCAAAAAAAGGTGGGGGATCACATTCCTCTACAAACCTGGAGCGGTTTCGTTTGTTGTGGTTTTCGAAAATTTTCAAAAAAATGAAGTTTTGATCACCGACACACACAGTAGACGAAAGGCGGAGTTACACTTTTTTTCTTCCGAACTGTAGGTTTTTCGAAAATGAAGGAAAATTCAGTTGTCAATTGTCACGGAGAGCCTTAAATGTCAGTTAAGGAATGCCCGCATTCCCGTCATGAAAAAAAAAACACTTGAGAGCCGCGTCTTCGCGATGTGGAGGGCTGTTTTTTTTTGTCCTGGCCTTATGACAGAAACTCGTTCAGTTTCGGGCTTGGAAGTTGTAACTTTTGTGACCTTCTTGACTTCTCTTGTTGGATGGGGCGAAGGGGGGTGGGATTGTGGGTAAAACTACTTTTATATTGCTCTCTTTTCCCAAGTGGAACCAAAAAGACGAACAGATTCGGGACTTTGATAAAAGGACTGGTTTTGAACTTAACAAACATTTTAAAAAAAGTTGGGAATGTGTCAGCTGGAACTCGCACAGAGTTTCTTCACTTGATAAATGCCACCAATCTGCCCTAGAGTCTCACCACTTTTTTGTAAGATTTAAAAAAATGTCTTCACAGAAAAGACCTCTATTTTTTTTTATTCCTTTGCTCTGAATTTGAAAGAAAAACGGATCAACTTCTACTTTTTTTTCTTGACAGAAATCAATTACCTAACAGATAACAACAAAACATATTGCTGAAAAGAAAGAGTCAAAAGTTTGGCTACTTGACAGGAGAAGGACCTCTTATTTACACATTCCAGACCTTGCCTAATAATAACAATGTTCATGAAAACGTCATTGACCTTTAAGAATCAGTCAGGTGTGAAAAAGCAGGTTTTAGCCACAAAATCCATTGTTAAAAGAAGGTTAATATTTTTAAAAAAAAGCTTAAAAGCTTTTAAATAAAACAATTTTCTTTAACATAAAAAAAATTCTAGTGAAATACTCTTAATCTGCTGCGAAATTTACAAGGCGCCCACAGGTGAGAATGAATGACATTTTGTTTTAATTTGAAGCGTTTTTGTTTTTTTTTCCTAAAAAAGAAGTCAAACCCTTTGACTTCTTTTGTGTTTTTGAAAATGTCAATATTTTAAGAAAAACCGCTTAAAAAAAAACTCAAGGAGGAAGGTGTCAACGTTTTTCAAATCAACACTCTAGTCTTGCTGTGCCTCAAATGTACGTTTGTATCTAACGAACTTTTTCAGGACTTTATTCTTTTCAAAAAAAAATGTCACAGGCCGTAATTTTAATTAATTTCATTGTCATTCTTTTCCAGAGATTTCCAATGGAGATTATTGGCTTTTGGTTTCAAGGCGTTTTGCTCCAGTAACGTCTATCATTTGTGGTAGATAATTAGGGTTGACGGGGAGGAAAAGTGACCACAAGATGTGGTTTTGAAAAAGTGCAAAAGGATCGACTTCCCTACCTAATCAGTCGGATAAGTCAGACGAAAAAAAAAAGACATTTTTTTTTTTCAAAAAAGTCGAACGTGACACCAAACAAAGTTTTGGGAGACAAAATACCCGAGTCCAGGTTTCGACTGTGTGGTTAAGGACACGACGAAATCGTTTGAGACAGATACCAAAACGATCCCCATGATTTGTTTGGATTGGTTAACTTAGCATGTAACAAGGTCTTACAATTTGTGTATCCGGTGTCGTATTTTTTTTTTAAAAAAAAATATGCGTTCCTTGACTCTTCTATTTTTATAAATGGATTTCAGTTTTTGAAGCTTCTAGTAACAACCACCCTTCTTTCAGAGATTTCTAGAGGTGCGCGAGAGCCTACATTTTCAAAGCCCTCCCTGGCCCTTCCCCATACAGGACCGACTTTTTTCAAACGAGCCCTCTTTTGGACTTTTTAAATTGCGTAGGGTCCCAACCCCGTAAACCCTTCGATTCAGGATACGAAAACCCTCCCTCCCTGCAGGGTTTTGTAATATTATAGTGATGTAGGATTTTATTAACTAAAATATACTTAAGTACTAGCAACGCTAAGCGCTACCGAAAAATAGTAATGACTTTGATAGTCAGGTTAATGAACTAATACTCGTAGGGCAATACACTGAAACAAACGTATTAGAAACTTTATCTACCTCAATTTCTACGGGAGTTTAGATGAGTTTTACAAGACAAAGAAGAATCTTGTGTGAAAAACAATCGAACTTATGGGGTGCACCAATACTGCGACACTTCATTGCCTCAACATAGATGGAAAAGGGTAATTCAAATCTACTTCAAATGTACTTAACCTAACAGATAAATGCACAAGGCTTGCCAGGGACCTTGAACCATTTCAACTGTTAACCCTCCTTCACTCTATCCTAAGCAAATTCTATATTTCATGCCATTCAGCTATTGAGGACCTCTCTGTAAAATCCTAGATGGGCTCGTGTAGGGTCCAGGGTTACCCTGTACTTCAGGGTCCCTCGCCCACCTCTAAAATCAATGAATTGCAAGTGACATGGCGTTTGAACAAACCAGATGTGCAGGTGCATACCAAAAAGTTCCAATCTGTCCGCGCAGAATCCTTAATTAGTCCCACATGGAACGGAACTTCAGCAGCTAATTGTCCAGAGTTCCCGTCGTTCTTCCAGCCTTGTCAACTCCGACCCTTACTTCCATCTCTCACCAAATTTAAATCAACTGTCACATTTAACACTTTAACGAAACTACACGTCAAAGATAAAGAGGAGAAAAATCAGAAACTGAAGATTTTTTCTTATGAACTTCACTAAATCTGTTTTTTAAAGAAAACAAAAACCAGAAAACGCTTTATAGTGTAAATCTTATTTTTATAATTTTAATAGATTTTCAAAAAAAGCACAGATTTTCTTAACACGTTTAACAAATTTAAAACTTAATGTGGTTTTATTTATTTGTTTAAAATTAATAGACCGTAATTCAAGCGTCAGTGAATATTTTGTCCTCCACTCGAGAATTTGAAAATTTGATTAAAAAATTGATGTTGGAGTTTTATATAGGTTGGGTTTTTACGCACTCCGTTTCTTTCTTTTACTATGAAAATTAATAATTTAGTTGTAATATCCTAATCTCAGGGTTATTTTATTTCAAGTCGTAGCCGCGTTGCAACAATTGATATGTCAATTTCCAGACCATTTGTGGAAGTTCTAAGCAAAGCGTTTCGTCGTAATTGAAACTTTAGAATGGTAAATCCGACTTAATACCAATTATGTTCACAGAGTTATACACTTTTGTTACAAATTTTGAGAATTAAAAAGGATGCTTTTAATTTTACCGTAACCAGTTTATTCCATCCAAGGTCTTGGAGAAAGTATCTACTTTGCATCATTTGGTTTTCTGCGTCGCGTCGTTTGTGACTGGACCACTTGTCGTCTCATCTTTGCTCTTTTTATTGTCCACCGGGAAAACACTTATTTTAAGGATTTAGGAAAACAAATCAGACAACGTAAAACCAAACGGTAAAAAACATTCAAATTTTTTTTTGATTAGATTAGTAATTTACTAATAGTAAATATAATTACAACTTATTATTGTAAAGTTTTAACGAAGTTTACATAATTTAGAGTTCAACCATGCCAAAGAAAAAGACGGGACAGAAGAAGAAGGCGGACAAACAACGTTTGCGTCAAAAGGGTATAAGAAGTCACCAAGGACCGAGATATCGTTGAGGAACCCTGTAACTTCAATATGGAATGTGATAAATGCAAGAAAGTCCAAAAGAATAGAGCGTTCTGCTACTTTTGTCAAGTCGTTCAACGATTACCAACGTGTGGGGCGTGTGGCAATAAGCAAGTGTATGATGAAAACCGGGGACTGTGTTGTAAAACATACAGTGTTTGCTACCGGGATGAGTATGGTGGTAAGATAAAAAGTAAAACGACATGTCATTGAATTCGAAGTTCGAATCGGATGAGGTTCTACTGCTCTTATAATTCATTTTTCTAGGGAGCTGTTTGTGACTTCTGTGAAGCATTTGTAAGTTAAAACTTGACAACATATAAAGGAAGGTAATGCTGATCAAGTGATTTCTCGTTGAAGATATGCCACGCTAAAAAATGTTTGTCGACCCATGCCTGTGTTTGTCCATTAACCGATGCTGTTTGTGTGGAGTGTACACGCGGCGTATGGGACCACGGTGGAAGAATCTTTAAGTGCTCGTTTTGTTTCAATTTCCTCTGTGAAGATGATCAGTTCGAGCATCAAGCGTCATGTCAAGTTTTAGAATCAGATAGTTACAAGTGTCAATCGTGTAATCGTTTAGGTCAATTTTCATGTCTT
>JABASK010000642.1:0-12825 GCA_019776465.1 Rambutanura hunanensis | reverse complement strand
GGCCAAACAAGCAGGGCCTGGGGGAGGGCGGTTCCTAAGTGCGCTCAATTGTGATAGATAGACCTTAAATAACGATTGACCCTGAAGTAAAAACGCCGAAGGCGTTTTTACCCAGCTAGTGTGTCATATACTGCTACTTCAGAACCTGACGAGGTGTTAGTAAATCCCCTTTTCCTTTCTCAGGAACTTTGCATGACCTTAGACAATCTCCCTTTTTTAAATCTTGCCCTTTGTCTTTGACATCTTTATGTGAAAACCTAAACCTTAAGATGCACTTCTGTAAGTGTCAAATGGTCAGATCCCTTGCAGTTTTTAAATGTAGCATAAAATGTATCTTGATCTTTATGATCCAAGACCCTGAGAACCAAAGCAGTTAAGGGTATGCTAAAACTAGGAATACTTTTCGTTAAGGAGCCAGTCAAGGTTTCAGCGTCGTCCTCAACTTTAGACCTTTTCGTTAAATAGGAATTTATTCTTTTTGTTTCAATAAATACCAACTCTACCAAGATCCTCAATCCTAAAGTAAATATGCTTACACGAGGCAGCTGTGATAGTCTTCAGTGACGAACTGGAACTACTAGACGGAACACAACAATCAACTGTTACCTACTATCAGATTAGTTTATGCGACTATGCAAATTCAAACTATGCGAATGCAAAAAGGCATCAAAGAAAAAAAAATCTAATGGTAAAATCAGCCATGAGCCGCAACTTTGGAGCTTATTGGGGGGAGGGGGGGGGGGCAACACGAGTGACCTCTGCTTTTAAACTCTATTTCACCTTGCACTCTGCAGAGGGACCCACTGACAGCTTTTGCACCAGAGTTCAAATAGAATCGCACCCTGACCGGATTGGTACGGTCTACCGAAACAGTATTCACTACTCGGTAGAAAAGTTAAGTATATTTTGTAAAATTAACTTGTGATGATGTGTACCCTTAAAATGAATCGGTACACCGGATCCGGCCTCCATATTCCATTGTAAAATAAAATACACAATTTAAAAGACCGAAGATTACTAGACCGTATGAAAAAAATGAAACGGTACACCATACACATTTCATCGCATTTATGAATTTAAAATTTAAGGAAACCATGAAACCGAAACGATATTTAATTTTATTTTTACAGAACTTTAATATTAGAATGGTATCATACTTTTAAGTACTGTTATGAATTAATTATTGTACATAAGTATACCTTATTGTACTGCGATTCAATCTGTTGGGTCAATAAGTAATATAAACTTGCTATATCGTTTCGGTTTCAGAATTTACTTATCCTTACTTTAGTTTAGCTTACTACTTTAGTTTGTTAATATTTTAAATTCATAAATGCGATGAAATGTGTATGGTGTACCGTTTCATTTTTTTCATACGGTCTAGTTATCTTCGGTCTTTTAAATTGTGTATTTTATTTTACAATGGAATATGGAGGCCAAATCCGGTGTACCGATTCATTTTTAGGGTAGGTTTTTCGGTAGACCGTACCAATCCGATCAGGGTGCGATTCTATTTGAACTCTGGTGCAAAATCTGTCAGTGGGTCCCTCTGCAGAGTGCAAGGTGAAATAGAGTTTAAAAGCAGAGGTCACTAGTGTTGCCCCCCCCCCCCAATAAGCTCCAAAGTTGCGGCTCATGGCTGGGTAAAATTCAAGATACTTTTGTTTTTTTGAAAACCTAAAAACCGTATTCCTCCGTTTCTTCCATTTTGGTCAAGGATCTTGAGTCGTGACCTTATGGATGAGATGAAAGTGGAAAGGGAGAGAGCGGTTGTACAGAAAATATTCTTGACACCATAAATTCTCGACCAATTCGTCCTTCACCCTCCCCTTTTTCCTTTGGTTGTTTGGGACATCAAGACGAAAAAGGACGGGTGACACTTGGTACAACTTTTGACACCCGGTTCCCTTTCCCTTTTTCCCTAAGAAATTAAAACGACGCTGTTCTAAGTCTCGTCCTCCCACCATCCATCCCATAAGAAACTCAAAGTTAAAAATTAACTGGACATCAGGAGGCTTCTGCCCCTTTGTTTTAACAAGGAGGCTATGGACCGAAAATTAATAAAACAAAATTTTAAAACTAAAATCAACACAGTTGGTGCAAGAATTTGAGATCGTGAAGTTGTCCAAGACTTTGAAACTGTTTCCCGAACCTTTTTAGTTTTCTCTATTTGAAACAATAAAGACTTATAAGTAAGAAAAAAACAACTGAGTGGCGATCTAGGAGGATTATTCCGAAGCTAGGTATTCCAGTTTCCTTTTAGGAAAGTTTTTCAGCGAAAATAAACACAGTGTAGATCTAATTGAAAAAGCAGAGGACCAGCGTGAAAATTATTATTGGTCACAACCCAACGTAGGATACCAATTTGAGAGATTCGGAGAATTTGGAGGTTTGGAACGGAGAATCTACACCACGAGACTTTTACACGGATTGACTGGACGCCAGGAGAAAGTAAAGGTAAGAGAGAGTAACTCACACCTGAACCTACCCTATTTCTCGATGTTTCTTTTCCCTTTTAGTTTTCACTTTCCGGTTACTGGCGAAGTATGAAAGCCTTTTTTTTTTAGTCATGGCCCTTCAATTAAGCCAAATAGCGCATAAGTTAGACCAATAACGTAAGGAAGCCGTATCCGATGCTCATATCGAGCCACTTTCTCTCACCCCGCCCTGGTCTGGAAAATTTTGGGGAAAATAGGTAGGGTAACACAACTAGCGAGGACGGATGCGGTACAGAAATTATCAGTCAGGATGTTTCTGGTGGCGATGGTACAAGTTCAACCTCAGCTGAATCTGGAAATACTATATGATTTAATTGTTTAGAAATAAATGTATTGATGCTAGAAAATTGGTGGATTACACCTTTGATCAACCCATCAGTCGAAAAGTTTCGCGAAGCTTCTCTGATCTAAAGTCACACACAAAGTCTCACCTAAAACCGCTCGTGACACGTACCTGGAAGCTACCAAACTGAGAATGGAAGCGGCTCGAAACAATGCAATTATCAAAAAAGAACAACTGGATATCGAAAGAACAAAAATGGAAATCAAGTCCCAACTTCGCAGAGAGCAGTTTGAATTCGACAAACAGATGAGACTGGCCGAATTTGAGCTACGTAAGTCACAGCAACAGTCGGAGGCAACAATTCGACTTAAGGAATTAGAAATTGAAAAGTTGAAGTGGGAAGTAGAGCTAGCTAAGCAAAAAGTTGACCAAAAGTAAAACTGCCTTTAATATTACTTATGTATCAGTTCGCGAGTATTTTTACTTTTGAATCCTACTTTTGATATGATAATTATATGGCCTTTCGCTTATCTTCGGCAGAGAAAATCGTCGCTGACTTCATCATCATAGCCATCATTGTTTTCATAACATTCAGCTGAGTTGCCAAAATCTTCATTGGTTACTAAAATATTATAAAGTATTAGACAAGCTGAAATCCAATCTACCGCACGTATGTGAGACTTGGCTCCTTTAATTTACAATTCTTAGTTCCTTCAGGCTTCCGAATACTTCTTTAAGCTTTCCATTCACGTGCTCAATTTTGACTCGATGGCTTGCCGAACTAATACAATAATTAAAAACAAAGTAAAGCACATAATTTTTGATGTTCAATGGTAACCGGGTTCTTTGAAAACCCACTACTTATTAAAATTTCGTCTATCTCTTGATTGTAATTGGCTCTGATTTTTTCGGTAAGGTTTTATAATGTGCCTGCTCAAACCATAGCCCTTGTCTCCACAAATCCATTGCTCCATCAAAAACAATTACATGCAGTTTATTAGCAGTTCTTATATCGATGTGTCTAGTTACCTCCGGAAAAGTAATTGTCCGGAGTTTTCGCAATTGAGCATTCGTTCCAAACACGAGCGTCATGAACGCTACCCGGATATCCGGCGACAAAATGACGAATCATTTTTTTATGACCGCAAATTAGTTGCACCTGAAGGCTATATTTCTACAACAGGGATACATTTAACGTTAAATTTTTTTTAATTAAAATGATTGACCGGCTACCTTATCCTCGCTCGCAGTACGAGTCTTTGACAACGGTTGGTGCCTCTTCCAAAGGAATATGAGTTAGCCAATATAGCCAATACAGCGTAGTAGTATATCATGGTAGTCAGTAAGGATCAGTTTTCTTTCTAGTTCATCTGGCCAGTAGATGTGCTTGGACTTTACATGAATTAATGCCTGAAACGGAGAATGCTGACGTTAAATATGCGGGAAAAATGCACAAAATTATCATACTTATATCACTCTTCGAGTAAATCGTATAACTGTTGACCCATCTCCTAAGCTAAAAATTTTAGCTATCGCCTTAACTGAAGCTGCTGTTCCATACATACCAAACCGGAACAAAGCAACGGCAAGCTGGACAGATATTGGAAACTGTGCCTTGCTTCTGCTAAAAACTGGATGAACTTTGATTGTTTAGAACATGTTCAAAATCTCGTCGGGAAATACGTATTGCCTCTTTAAACCTATCTTCATCGTATCCAGGAAACACTTCTCACAGCCAATTTTTTTTGTTCTGGGATACTGACGCTGTATCCCACCTTCATTACAAGTGCCTATAGAAAGTAACTAGATTCGAACTGAATAAATGTGATAGTAAGGTCATTTTATTAGTCTAAATTTACTCTATTATATAATTTGGCTTACCGCCTCGATATCGTCTGCAAGTTGATCGTGTAGCTCTTCTTCCTCTGATTCTTGTGACGAGTCGAGCGCGTCTAGCTCCATTAATGCATTCGAAAAAATGGAATTACCTTTGATTTGTTTGTTTTTCTTGGCATTTTAATGCCTAACCTCAGCTGCGGGATATTTACGAAAGGTCGCACCAAAATATCTTGTAAATAGCCTCGCAGCCATGCGCAATGAGAGAAGTTTAAAGTGCGATTCGAACTAATTTCGAAAATCTTTTAGTTTGCAAACTCAGTTGGTGCGCCCCTAGTTTTGTACAAAACGTAATTACCATAATTTGCTGCTGATAAACATTCACGTGAATTCGTAATTTGATACACATGTGGTCTGTGGTTTTGAATTTGCCGCCCATCTACATCTACAAAGTTTCGAAATTTATGTGAATGACAAAATTTACGTAAATTATTGTAACCAATTGTTTGAACCATGTTAATTATTAATTTTAGTTAATCAGGGTCATATGAGAAAAGTTTAACCGAAAAAAGAATTGAAATCGATGGAGTGAATCATGAGGTATAACGTGTATAGTTTAATGTCCTCAGACGACAGAACGGGGTAAAACATAAAGTAATGGAAGAGTCCACTACTTGATAAGCACATATTACGAGTACGACCGGTTGGTGAATAATGGTAAATTAATTTCCATTAACATGATATGATGGTTTCAACAGTTCAAGGACAATGACGAATTAGACGCCACATGAAGCCACGAAGTTTTGTTCAACGGAAATATTTGTGCACACCCATTTAGATACTTATTCTATAATCTTACGTAAAAGTTTACTTTTTTTTACACAAAATTGACTTACTAGTTATCCTCGATTAATATTTACTCAATTTCAACTCGAGGTAGGTAGTTCTAATCTAATTTCAATCGAATTAAATTTGACTCGAGTTAAATTTCAAATGAGAAAAGATTGGTCGGGACGTAATTCTTGTAAAGGCAAAGATGCTAACACAGTGTAGACCGGGGAGTGAAGGTGCTGCCCGCCCCAATCCAGGTGACCACAAGAAAAAAGCACAACAGTAGACATACCTTTAGTCACAAATTGTGACTACCAGTTGTAAAAAAATAATTGAAAATCATGACACACCTTTGCTTTTACTTTATTCCGTTACTTTTGCAACCATAAATGCGTAGTGGAAATTTTCCTACGATACTAATTATTTAGATTTGTCAGAAACCGTGTATTTGGAATAAGTCTTATTCGGATCATAGGGTTCCCATCTTGAAGCCGGAAAAATATGTTTGTTACGCTCATACCTGAAATTGTAAATGTTGTATTATCATATCAATCATTTATTTGTACTCCTCGTAATACTCCAATTTTGGGTAACTGAATTAAAAAGTGGGACATGTGTTGCCGAAAACACCTTCTCGAAAACAGGTAGTATCGGAGCTAACCTACTACTACGCTCTCGAATAATGAGAATGAGAAAGAGGGATTGAGTGCCGCACGTCGGCAAGCTCAACAACACTCGGCAGAAGTCGATCCTCCGCTCAACCAAAAAATAATTTGGGAACAAAATTGAACAAAAAAAAGGTATAAATAATTCAAACACAACTATGTGAATTTTAAATATTACCAACTGTATTAATTTGTTTATTAGTTAACTACACTATTTTTCAAGATTTTGCATGTATAGTTGGTTTTTTTTTAAATATCGGTGTTTGACCTTTAACCCAAATGGCATAACCTCAAAAATCGATCAATTTTTTTGGGTCAAATGTGGTCGACGTACAGCTCGCTCGACGCAGGATGAACTCTAGATGCAAAATATACCTACATGTCTCCACCTACGACCCACCTAGTTGAAGGTGGGGCTAGGTGGGGCCAACATAACATATTCACATGTCACCCATCGAGTGACACCTCTTTCAACTCGGGATAAGCTCTCTATTAAAACTATACCTAAATCTCCACACCTATGACTAAATTGTAATGGAGAAGGCTCTTTCCACTTTGCGGAAAGGAAAAGCACTGCTACATTCATTAGTTTGCGGTCGCCATTTCTTTACGCTTCGGTGGGTGTTTGTCATTAGACACATGTGTAAATCGGATTAAATTTAACTTCAAAGGTTCTAAAATTTATTTACGATTTTATTCTGTTCCATAACAAAATATTTGTTTCAAATATTTCGTGAGAGAACCAGGATAAACAATTTTCAGCATTAATAAATTGCAAACAAATTTCTGCATTCATTTTTTGAATTAACTAATGCATCTAATTATTTATTATATTACATTATATATTTATATGCGTATTATACTAAATTTTCCAATTTAATAAGTTAACCATTTTTTTACTCACTTTGTCGTTCAATTTTTTCATAACTTTGGCCTATATACGTTTTGGGCGTGCATCCGCAACTTCGGCGGCACCCACCTCCTGCGGCTCGCTCCCACGACTCGAGAGCAGAGTAGTAAACCTACCTAACGTTTTAGTGTTAGGAATGGGCTACCGGTGCGGTTATTGTCTAAATATAATCAATTTGTTGAATCTTCATTTCGTCAACAATGGATAACAGAGCCCCTACCTTATCTGCAGTCTCCGCGACTTTCAGAAATTTTGGATTCGTACACACATATTAGGAACAAATTGTTTTGATTATTGTAAAGAGTTAGGTTTAGGTTCCAAAATTTCGGAAAGTCGTTTGGACTACAGATAGGAAGGGAGAATGTATGCCTTCAACAAGTCCTTCGCCCCCTTTATCATCCCACGCATATCGTACTTACTACACTCACCAATTTCGAATTAGCACTTTCCCGGCGTGCGAGTCTTCCTTCTCACGCGTGGCATCGCTTTGTAACCTGATGTCATCATTAGCAGTAAAAGAAAATAATGGACCACTTTTACCACGGGCCTTCGTTACAATGAGATCGTAAAACGAGTAGTGATGTGGTAGAATAAGATCTTCCTTCACATACCTATGGTACAAGAAACACTTTGTCATCGTACATCCGCTATTTAGTAATAATACAATTCAGTTAGAATCATAATATATTTATGTTACATTAACTGGTCTGCCGTGACGCTTCGCAATTCCCCAAACTCATTCCTCAATGATTCTAGGCACCGTTGTAAATACTGGTATATAGTTGTTCCTAAAAGAGTTCGCAAAAAATTATGGCGACTACGTCAAACCACAATTACCTAATACGAGAGTATTTTCAGCAATACAGTGTGATGAATGAGTCTTATAGGCTGAACAGTTTATGAAATAAGACGAAACAAAGCCAGACGTTCGCGGTGATTTCGATTATGCTCCTACCTTTATTGCTTTTATTGCAACGAAAATGGGCAAATGCAATTTAGCTTTAGAGAACATTAGTTTTCTATATTATAAAATTGGAAAAGGAGAAGACTTTTGTCGGCTCATTTGCATACTGTCCTTCCCAACGAGACGTGAGGCATGCCTTTTTGTCAAATGAAGGGCCTTTCAACTCCCTTTTTTTGCTTTTTAAATAAAAAAAATATTTTTTTGTTCTACTTCACATTACTAACGTAAAGCGGAGTGTAGCTAGGCTAAAATTGTTAGGTTTCAACTTCTGAGGATTCACACAATTTTAAACTAGCTAGACTCCGCTTACGTTAGTAATATGAAGTAGAGCAAAAAAAAATATTTTTTATTCAAAAAGAAAAAGGAGTTGAAGGGCCCTCCATTTTACAAAAAGCCATGCCTTACGTCTCGTTGGGAGGGACAGTATCGTGTCCAGGGTTCCTTTTTCTCTGGGGATTGTGGATTCTGGGTACTAAATTCCGTCTACGAAACGTTTTAAATAAAATCCGAAAGATGGTACGATTTTTTTTGTATCATCCAGAAATTTTTTATTGAAGACTTGGACTTGGATGATATAAAATGTGGTCCAAAATTTTTGTCTTGAACAAAAAATTTTTTTATTGAAGATTTGGATGATACAAAAATTTGGTCCACGAATAAATTTTTTTCTCTTTTCTCTGGAGACTGGGAACTCTGCGTAGCAATTTCCGTCCATGTGACGGGCTAAAGTTGAGTGATGAGCTAAAGTTGGAGTGAAAAAGGGCCGTCGTCGGCATTGCGCTACAGCTCCTTCGTCGGCACGCAACGCTCACCTTGTTTAATATTTTAATTTTATGAAAATTTTAATTAAAGAAAAATTAAAACGAAGTAATAGCGGAGTAATCAAGTAATAAGAAAGTAAATAATAATGTTTACTACATTACTATTTTTACAATAAAATTGCTCGTTTTTTAATTTTCACGTAAGGTGAGCGGTGGCCATGTACGAGTTTAGGCATGCAGTAGAACCCTGTATACCACTCCACGACTGCTCATCAATCATAATTCCAGTAGTACATTTGGTGTCAATTTGGGTGGGGGAGAGGTCGAAGTTTGAAGTCTGGTACTTTATCTCTAACAACGGCCAAACCCCGAAATACTAGTTCATAACAAGGGTACCTTATAATGAAAAATACGGCAGAGCAGACTCAACGTGTTTTGTCTTCGTTTCGAAACAAGTTGCTGTATAACAAAGTAAGATTCGTCGTCAAGCAACCCTGAGCTTTCCGTATTCGTGAACATTTTAGGTTATGCTCTCACAATCGAATGGCGCTTAGCTTGAAAACGAGCTCTATCGCAATATTTAACTAGTAACTTTGCATATCCAATTTCTCTCTCCAATTTCGAATAACTGAATGGAAAGGTGTGATACGCACCTGTTATCGACTACACCTACCCTTAATGCATTGGTAGTTAGGCATGCCTGAGTGAGGATGCCGACGTGAGACACTTTTTCCCTGCTCCTCCATTCAGCTAGTCGAGAACGGAGTAGTACTACCCCGCTCCTAAGAAATGGCACAAAAACGGAGTGAAGGAGTGGCTAAGGTCGGCATTAACACTAAACATCGGTACTTTTCCACTATAGCTGTGCATTTACATAAGTATTAAACTTAGATAATGCCCATGTGCGAAATAGCGAAGTTACTTAGATAGGTAACATGCTCTGGATCGCACTCCGCGACTACCAACACTCAAAATCGGGGTAGTAGTGAGTAAAACTTCGGAATACGTAATAATAAGACCCTTTTTTTTTAGTAATAATGAAATCGGTGGAACGGATTTCCAGTTTGTTAATTTCCCGATTTCCGAGATCGTTTTCAAGTGAAGGCATCCAATTAGTCCTTTGCTAACCTTTCGACACCTTGATCGTTCTTCGGTGTCCGGAACCATCCCAATAACTGTATGTGATCTCGATCTCTTCATTCTTTAATGCTTCTTGTGCTGTCACCCATTCCTGAAAAAAAGGATTCATTTCTTATACACAACTACCTAATACTCGAAACTCGACGCCCTTAACGTAGTAAATTCTCATTAGGAGTTTGAACATTAAAAAGATAGACCGACACGATGGTCGGCATTTTTTAAACCAACAATTCGAAGATTGAATTGACATTTAAATTTGTGTCGACATAACGGCTTACACGTTGGTTATAAACGATAAAACGATTCAATTTTCGCGCTTAATCAGTCTCATTTTTCATAGAAGCTACAAAATGGAGGCAGAAAATGAAGTGCCCCGTTTGCCGTTTCCACTCAATTGTCGCGTCTGCATGAAGTGTCTGCGAACGATTTTCCGCAAGCAGCGTTTAAATTAAATAGAAAAAATGCCCGTAAAAGGTCTGAAAATTACATAAATTATTCAAACTTCGAACTAAAATGGAAATTTTTACCAAGAAGTTTTTTGAAAACGTTGATATTATGCTCCATACACCAAAACCCTGTAGCCAGTCATTACCCGAAGACCCCCCCCCCCAGGCCTGACCTCAGAGGTCTCACCCCCGAGGTTGAATTCGGAAGAGGACCCCTTTCGCTCAAAAAAATATACTGAAGAGCTATTTTTTAGGGGGAGAAGGTAGGGCTTTCTGCGTTTTTGAATTACTGACTAGTTTTTACAGGAAGTACAGTATCAGAATTCAGAATTCAAAAAATTTTCGGGTCTACGGCCCGACTTGTTCATTTATTAATTAATCAGTGAATTGTTAGCAATTACAGTAGTGAAAACTCAAAAGAATTCGGGCCTTCACTCGTCACGATTGCTTTAATTTTAAATTACTCCCTGATTTTCTAGTGAATCCAATAGTCAAAATTCAAAATCGGGCCAGAGGGCGTTTTTTTTATTTGGATCCTATCCTCCCTGCTCCAACTAATATGCGCGAAAGTGAACAAATGTTAACTTGAGGTAAAACGCAAACAAACCCTGAAACTGAAACATGGAAATTGTTGAATACATATTTCATTATTTTCTGCTAAAAAAACCTCGCCCAAGCAATTCAACGACTGCTTGTATCGACAATTGAAATCGAAAGGTTGGGTCGCAATACGCAAAAATTATTTAAGAATCGTGTATTGGCGATTTGCACTCTTTTCGACCCCCCCCCCCGATCTGGAGGACCCCTTATCGGACAAGGCGGGGTTTTGGTGTAAGCAGTAAGCTCTGTATTGCCAGACTTTCAGTTTAATTAGTATTGTCAAAAACGTCACGTTGTATAATATTCAAATTCAACTGTTTTACCGAAAAAACGTTGATGATTTTATCCAAGTTAAGTTTTGCATACGCTTCAAGATTACTCCAGAAAGGCTTGAATCACTGATAAGGCGTACTTAGATCTGTAAACAGGCCTTTAAAAATTCATTCGAAGTCACGGTTGCCCTCTACGGGTATTTAAACCGATTAATTGGTTTAAACCAAATAAATAAACCATGGTTTAAACCATAAAACAAGCAACCCTGTAGAACTAACTTATTGTTTAGTTGTTAGGTGTAGTTTTGAAAGACGTACAAAATTCAATTGCAAAATGTAAATGGACAAAATTTGTACGGAGAATCCCTATCCCCAGAACATCCTATTGCCTAATAAAAAGTTGAAGTTATGAAGAAATGAGTTACTGCTGAGTCGACTGCAAACCCTCCTCAAAAATTAAAAATTCAAATTCAAACAACCCTCCCTTGTTTACCATATGAAAAAATTTGAACCTCGACATAAACTTGGCAAATAGCATTTAGAAAGGGAAAGCAAATCGGAAGGCAAAAACAATTTCGTTCATTCTAAAAATTTAGGAAGTTAATACTGCAATAATGTATAAGGCACAGAGGATGGCATGGTAACAAAATGTGTCAAACTGTGTGAGGAGAACTTGGGATCCACTTCTGTCCCTTATTCTTACTATTGAATAATCTACATTGTGTTATTGTATAGCCTTAAGAATGCGAAATCAACATCGGAATTGTAAATGAAAATTCGCACGCGAAATTTCAGATATTCAGTTTTCTGTTTTCAAAAGCGAAGCTCACATGTCAGGAAACAATTACTAAAAATTACACCAATAGTTATAGGTATATTCCGTCAAGTTTAATTTAAATTGGACGGTGTAACAGGGCGTACGACCACGGGGATGCCAAAGATATTTTTAAATCTTTGTTGGAAATGGGACAACATTACGAAAATTTGCGACAATTTGCATTTTCGCTTGGAGGATGATCCTTTAAATTTTTCGGATGTTGCCCCATCGCCGTTAGATAAGGTTTCAAATTTTGGGGCATTTGGGAATTCGATTTAATAATAGCATGCATTGCGAAAAGATTCGGCGTTTGTGTTTCTACATGAGAATTTCGGGGTATGGCGCGAAGCGCCATTTTGGTAAAGGCGACCCCACCCACCCCTCTCTGATATAATTTATAATATTAATTATTATATTAATACATTAATTTATAATATAGAATATAGCACCCCACATTTTTAGGTGAAAAAGCGAACAATATTAACATTAAGCCTGCTGTGCTATCGAAAGCAAATTGGTACGTTCATTCTATACGCCAACGCGACAAAAGGTTAATACTTTTTGCTTTCATTTGATTCCCGGACGGAAGTGGAAGTTCGAAAGTGGAAGTGCCAAAAGTGGAAGTCCAAAAGTGGAAGGGACAAAAGTGGAAGCGGACAAAAGTGGAAGTACCAGAAGTGGAAGTGTACAGAAGTGGAAGCGGACAAAAGTGGAAGTCCCAAAGGTGGAAGTTCCGAACGTGAAATTTAAACCTAATGGTCGCTTCGGTAACCTAAACCTATAACTTTGGGCTATGCCTTCG
>JABASK010000641.1:0-12839 GCA_019776465.1 Rambutanura hunanensis | reverse complement strand
CACTTCAGTGTCGTGGGAATGTAAAACCAGTCAAGAAAAATATAACGCCCACATCTACTGCTGTAGGTACTGCCGATGACCTGAGAAGTTTGACCTAGTGACCTTTTATCTGGCTACCCTTCTGTGACTTCAGCAATGCAAATCTGCGAATTCCTGAGTACTATAATAAAAACTGATAACTTCGATATCTTCTTTCAAAAAAGGTTATATTTTGGCTTAAACCCGTTGTCGCAAGCTTTACCAACTGTGTCGAAGATCCTGATCAAATTAGTAAAATCTTGCATGTGCGCTTGACTTAAGGGTTTTATTAGTGAGGGTACAATTTTATTTAGTAATTGATTGTAACTTTATTAAATCAATTTTCTTAAATATACGTCAAATTTAAATGAAAGTAAATTTGTGCTTTTGAGCTACGAGAAAGAAACAGGATGATAAATTGATTCTCCATAAGAAAACCCGCGTGGTGCCGTGTTATAGTTTCCAAACCTGCTGCTATGACTTCTAACTGGCAAATTTTGTGTCAAGTTATCATGCCCTGCAAGGTTTAAAAAGTCGATTAATTGCTATAGAACGTGATTTGTTTATTACATATTACAAATTGTTATCCTACTTTGCCAGGAAGCAGGTACAGAAGGGATGGGACCTGGATTGTAGTCAATCGAACTGCAAAAAATCACGACAAAAAATTAAAACAGTTCAATTTTTTTGGACATTAAAGCTTGCAAAAATCTTACAATGGTGACTCCAGCAACTTCCTTTCGGCCGCTTCCACTACTGTATTGACAATCCTCGGAGGCCGACATTCCTGGAAGGCTGCTTCGATTGAGCCAGTTTCCAATGCTGCGTCCCAGGGTGACTTGACCAAGCGCATCCTAGGCTGGATAAATTGTTCCTAGAAATTCAACAAAGTTTTAATACACAATAAATACTTTTCAAAAATTTTAACTCTCAGTAGTACCTGAATTTGATCTAATCGGTGAGCATGTTCTTGTCGTTTTCGATCAATGAACGAATGTGGTGGTAAATTAGCACTGGGTTTTGTTGGTTTCATGGGTACAATTGATACGCCGTAGTTATTTCCGCTAATTCGGATTTCTTCTGGTCCAGAATGACATTTTCGAATACTGGTTTCATCTACGATCCAATCTTCAGACTTTTTCACTTTTTTGGCAAATAATTGTGCTCCTGTTATGTAGAAGTTACACCACAAAATTTCAAACTTTCAAAAATTTTGAAAACTTTTTTTTTATACCTTTCCCTGTAGGTGCATGAAGGTCACGTACTAAATCATGACAGATATCTGGTGACATGTTGCCGCAGTAAGGTTCGGATCCATCGCGTTGCAGCGTTTCCAAATCAAGAACTTGACCGAACGGGTTTGTTACCAACTTCAATAAAGGCTTGGGCGGGAATCCACCGGTACCCTTAAAATTTCGAAAATATTGATTAAATTCAAATAAAAAAATTCAAAGTTTTCAAAATTCTTAAAAAAATTGCTTGTACAAGTAGGTTTCTGTTATCCCCGTTTCGTTCTGTCGTCGATTCTTCTTCTTCACCAGTAAAAGTACCGTCCGGACCTGAAATTTGCACAAATAAATCAGGCACAACAGATTCATCCTCATTTATCAACGTTTTTTTTTAGCAGAAATCTTATTCGTAGTACTTAATTTTAATTAGGGGCTGAAATACAACCTATTTGTTCAAATAGCAAGTCTGTTCAAACAACTCTTTGAAAAGACGCGTTCTTAGACGCTTTTTTTTCTAAAGTGATAAGACAATTCCTAACGATCATTGCCTTCCAACTTTTCAGTGCTCAATGCCAGATGCTCATCATGTTCTATTGTCTGGGTAAGATTGGAATTTAGAATTGGGAAAGAAAAAGTTTTTTAGACAAGGCCTATATAGTTTAGGAATAAAGTGAAATTGTTTTGTTTAGAAAAAGTTGGCAGGCAATGCGAATTTTCTGTTTTGGCCCAAAGGTCAAGCAGAATCAAAATTCTTTGCTCTTACTTTCATGGACCCACTTGATTGACTTCTGCTTGCGTTTTACATACATTGACTGTCCTTTAGATTTTTGATTCTGGGGTTCTGTTAATGATTTTGAAATTTCCCGGGCTTTATTTACTTGCTCTTCGAGGGTGGGCTTGTAAAATGTTGACGAGGCAAACATCTTACTGGATCCGGTTCCGGCTGTTTGGTGTAAAATCCAAATATTTCTCAAAATTATTTTCAAATAGCGGAACTTATGCGTAGTTGTTGCCAAAAGAAAAACTCGGGAAATTCATTCCCTTTTCTTCATAATCTATTGTTAATATCTCTTACCCGTTTTACCCGGTTGGTTGTAATGGTCCAAATTAAAGTCAACGTTTGGAAAAAGTACTCGATCTAAATCTGAGCCCTTTTCGAATGCACTTTCACCGGTCATGCCCCAAGTCCGTTGATCTGTCTGCTACAAGTGGAAAATCCAGAAATTTTAAAAAAAAATTAAAAACAACGCCTTAGTTTCAATATGGCGTCCAGATGTTTTGTCGCCTAGCGCAAATTAACCGAAACTAAAGCATTTTTTTTTTAATACACCCACCTACTCGTCTGCCTAGCGTCAAGTTTCACACTAATTCACCAAAGGCAGGACGCATATGTCAAGTAACGAAAAGTAGAACAAAATCTTTAATCGGTTGCCAGAAACCAGGCAGCTGGATTCAATTGCAAAAAAAAATATTTTGGTTCGTATTTTTGCAATGTCTTATTTTCGCAACGTCCGGTAAACTTTGCCAAAAAATTCAATCATTTAACCGAAAAACACTGTCTTTGCCTTGGTTACAATACTTCCTTGTGCTTTCGCTTATAATGCTCGTTAGTACACGCTTTGTCCATTCAATATAATTAGAACTCAATTTGACATGCATTAAAAGTTAGTGAATCGTACTACATTTGCACATTATTTAATTTTTTTTATCTACATTCCACCATTTGGTTGAAGTTTGGCTGTTTATTAAGAATTGTGCTCACAGATGAACAATATATTTCCCGGTTGTCCAACTATAATTTAAGGCGGAGACCAAAATGTTCCTGGGTTTGGCATGAAAAGAAACCAATTAACATTTTATGTTTCTGCTGAAATTTCTAGACTTGTTACTTTTTTTTTCTCTCTAAATGTTTCTACGTAAGTTGCTCAATTTAAGCGCGTGTTGTAGCTTAAGGTTAACCACCCTTTTTTGCAAAAATAGCTTATTTGTTAAGAATTCGAAACTGTATGTGCTGAACCGTAAGCCGTAAAGATTTGCGTTGATGACATATTAGAAGAAGACAAGAGAACGTATGTTGTATCCACCTGACTCGTAGAACATTGTATCACGCCCATCCAGTAAAATCTAATGTGTTTCTAGGAGGGATAGAAGAATATGTGCGTCCTAGTGACAAAACAACGGATTATGTCAAGGGCTTTGCTCCTGCTCCAGCCATTTACCAATTTCACATCACTCAATGTCACCCGCAAAACAAAAAATAGCAAAAAACCGAGTATTTGTGTAGCGAAAAATGAAAGTGAATCTACTTAAAGACACTGAAAAAGATCTTCTTTTAGGATTTGTTTTTTTTTGTTCTGTCTTAATGGTTTCAGTTTTATGATCTCGTGTGGGAAAGGAAAAAGCTTGTTTTTGTAAGGAATCAGGAAGTAGGATTTTACACATCGACAAACTCTCTTATTCGGAACAATCTCCAAAATTTATATAAGAATTTACAAAAAAAAGCATTGCAAACAAAAAATGGCCAAGTCAGGCAAACATTTACCAGTATCACAGTTGGGCGTTTTAGCGTTTTGACCATGTCAGATTCAAACGGTGGCGGAGTGACTATCCCAGAAGGTCTGGTTAAAAAGTAAGATGGCGACGTGATGGACGGCAGCAAGTGACGCGGTGACGTGAGAAGACGAGGTGTCACGGATTCTTTTGGTAGTGGATTCTTTGTCAGGGGTCAACCAAAGACTTTGCATCAGATAGGACGAAGTTGGCAGTGGTGGTGCAATAGGAATAGAAACTAGATTTGATATGGGTTGACATGGCGTGGGCTACAGGATACAGGAAGCAACATAGCAGCAACATACAAGCACATTGAATAACATTTAAGAAAAGTTATCAAAACTTGTTGACCTCAGAACATTATGAGATTTAGGTGAATGAAGTGAGTTCATTGACCCCAGAGTTTCTTTTTAGTTTTACTGTTTTAGTAAGATTGGATAAAAAAAAGCATTCGGTAGTTTCCCGGGTTTAAATGCCCAAAAAAAACTTTATATGAAGAACATCTAGAGGTCATGACGTGCCGCTGCGGCAAGTTTTGAGAACTTTCGAGTCGAATAGGCGATTAGTCTATTCTCTATTTGTTGGAAGCAAAGGTCATTGACCTTAGCCAATCATAATTTAGGCGAGACTAACCTGCGTATTAGTCATCGTTGTGCTCAGAAATTGTTCATAGATTTGACGGCTACTGCTGGAAGTCGTAGTTTCTGCAAAAGATGTTGGCGGCTGCCCAAGTAGAGAGTAAAAAGCTGGCGCAGTGTTGGTGGGTTCGGGAAATTTTGAAAATCCCGGTTCAGTTTTTTCGCTACTGTTAGAGGTCATGGCGTAGATGTCAGTTGCAACTACTTTGTCAATTTCACTGATGATTTCATTCAAAACATGCTTGATATTTTCTTGCTTGATTTCTCCTGATTTTTCATCCGCTAATGTCACCGTGGCAGGCGTGTCCAGGGGTACGCTTTGACCGTCCGTTTCTGAATTGGGCCCAATTATCTTTGATGTGATGATGTTCTCCTCAACGGTAGTTCGAAGCTCGGTAGATTCGTTGACTTTTGACTCAATTTGCTGAGCTTCAAGTTCCCTTACGTTTTCTTGAAGCTCGGGTTCGTTCATTTCATTAGCATCTGCCGGCTCCTTCGTTGCGTCAATTTCCTGCGACTCCTCTACGGCGTTGTCTTCAATGACGTCAGTGATTTCATTAGTGGCCACTGGCTCCTCAGTTGAAACTGATTGTTGCCGTGCTTCATCTTCGTTGTCTTGGCCAGAGTTTTCTGCTTCCTCCAGTTGTTCATTGATTGCAGTTGGTTCAACTTCAGTTTTGTCGTGCTCGATTTCAGGTTCATGATTTTTATGGTTCGCATTGTTCTCTGACGTTGTCACTACAGGTGGTGACGACATTCGGGTAAAAATAGTTGCTTCGGAAACTTTCGGTCTCGAGAACTCCTTCGTCAATGATAAGGCCATCGTTCTGTTGTTGGGTGATACCAATGAGCTCGTCATTTTGAGCAGTTTCTGGACAATTTACCAGTGTCATTTCTTGTAGGTTCTCCATTCGTAGTTTTAAGTACGTCTTGAAATGTTTCCACGAGGGATCTTAGAGATTCGAAAACTGTAAACTAGAAAAATATTTTTTTCGAACTAAAAACTAGGATCATTTCAATTGCTACTATCTTCTCTCCAAAAAAAAGTAATGAGTGAATTAAATATCAAATTAATTTTAGTTCGACGAACCCTTACCTCTGACGTTCCAATACTCACTGACGATTCCGACTTCTCCAGCGGAGCCGGTACTTGCAGAGTGTCAATTTCGTTCGCGTCGAAAGATTCAATCGGAGTTGATGAACATTCACCGTTCACTTGATTTTCCATGATAATTAAGATGATTCCTTCTCTAGAGACTGGTAACGCGTAGCGTTAGTAATTGACGCCTCTTAAGTCACCACTTGTACTATCTCCTTCGTTGACATAATTTTCTAGAAGTGTTTTGTTTAGAAAAAAAAACTTTTACAGAAAAACGAAAGTGGGTTGTGAAAGCGAAACCCAGACGAGAAGTGATCCCTAAACTAAATCTTTCTGCGTTGATTCGTCCTTTAGATTTGAGACGTAATGAGTTAAAGCCTCGCCCGGTCTACCGACCATACGAATACTTAATTCTATTTTTAAACGTTTTCCGTGTCAACTCCTTGTTCCAGCTTGGGAGTCGGAAAAATTTTCAGAAGAAAATTAGGCTGCTCCTTGTTTATTTATGTGCTGATTTTGTTTTCACTAGAGACTTCTTTTCTATTTCAGCCAACTGAACAATTTTAGTCACTGTAACGTATGTGATGAGCGCTAATTACTATTGGCGGTTATCTAATGCAAAACGAAGTTGTAAGGCGAATTCAAGTTGGCGTGAAGCTTATCCTTTACAAGTACAAATCAATGCTGTTGCTAAGGTGTGACAGGCAGATGCAAAAGGGCAATGACCTGAAAACCTAACTAGGCAATGCTAACGCTGAAATTGTAAACCTGACAAAGGCAAAACTCGATTTTTAAAAAAAAAATTTCAATGTTGAAAATAAACTAAATTTTGCGGTATTATCGAAAATAAACAAGTCTGCTACCTATTATCGAAGAAGTACTTCTTTGAACTATCAAAAGTATAACTGAATTAGTTGTGAAAAATTGCACAAGGTCAAGATAAGTGACGCCTTGCAAATCTTATTTTCTGGTGGAAAAAGGTCACGAAGCTCAAGTTTAATAATCACGACATGTATTTTTATGTACAACGTTCAACAAATAGAAGTTGCACTGTTTAAAAATAAAACCAGCTAATCACCAAACACCAAGTGAGAAGTGTAAAGTAGAGCAGTATGTCAATAAATTCTAAGTTTTTAGTTTTAGTATAAAAAAATATAAGTAAAGCCTGCAGATAAAACTAACATTACATATTGTCCATATAAGACGTTTGAACTTTGTATTCACGTTACAGAATAAAAAAAAGCATGGCGAACTTCCTTCTAGTACAAGCTACCGTTAAAAGTCATCGGTGTTAGTTAAAATACATTAATATTTCTCCTGTCTTCTAGGATGATCCCATCGTCAATGGTCAACAAGCCCTGAAATGACGCCAAAAATTAAAAATTGATGACAAAATTTTGAAGAAAAGAAAACTAATAATGTACCATAAAGAAGAAGAAAAGTGCCACTGCTGAGAAGAAATGCCAAACATCATGGTCGTTCATAAAAATGTTTCCAAAATTTTGAACACGGTTGGTTAAGAGTGCGAGATTCAGCTGCCGTAGCACGCCATTCCGTGAGATTAATATTAAATTTGTTAAAGGCGCAGGCAAAAAATAAAATTCCAACTGTTAAGTAAATAATAGTTTGAATAAAATAGGGTGAACATCGTTTCCAAACTGGTTTCCTCTCGGCTTCTAGATTTGGAACTTTAGGATTCTTTCTCCAGTAGAAGACCTTTTTGAAATAAAATATAAACGAACCAATTTTTTTTAAATTTAAAAACTCGAAACAACTCATATTGTAATGATTCCTACTTACTTTGAATATAATATACGAGACAAGTCCTAAGACAACATTGAAAATTAAAAGATTAAGCAAGTAATGTGCAAAATCTTCGTGAATTGCCAAATGAATTGAAGCTCCAGCATTTAATATGAACAAAGTTCCGAAAATAATCTTCTTGATTAAACGAACTCTCGAATCTGGATGTAGAAAGACGGTTCTTTTTTGCATCTATAAAAAAAATTAAAAAAAAAGTGTCGTTTAGAATTTGACATTAGTTTAGTTACTTTGGTTTACTTTCATAGAAATTGTCTAGTTTGGTTTTAACCTTTAGCGTATTTCGAAGACTCGCAGGAGTCAGCGCTAAACAAACGCCCTTGTAGAATCCAAGCATCCATTTCCCTATTTTGCAAATTGTCTTTAGATTTTTCAAAAACAAAATACTCTTAAAATTTTGAACTTTACACACGAAACAATGTTACCTTCTGCGTCCTTAATCGTTCCATGGTAGTATAGTCCAAGGGAGTAGGTTGCCATGAATAGAATATGCAACGAAGCAAATATTAATCGTGCAATAATAGCATTTCTTTCTTCCCATCTGCCTTCGATTACGTTAAACAATGCTGACACAATGGTTAGAAAAGTTAGCAACAAAAACGCCTTGGTCCTGAAACAATTTACATTGCATCAAATAAAATAATCTATTGAAAAGAAATTTCAAAAATGATACAATACTTTAAAAAAAATTCAAGTTGATTAAACATTAGAATGTTTTTTTCTTCGTACCCTGAAGGACTAGCATGAAATCTCAGTTGGTGAATAGTGCTCAAAAGTATTACAGCAATGACATACATAAAGGCCACATCTAGAAAAATATACAGTGTGTTTAACAAAACCTTTGTGAGAGTTTAAAAACGAAACTCATATTGTCTCCAAGATTTCAAAACTTACCAAACTGGAACGTTGAACTGGACGGACAGAAGTGGTAAGCAGAGCTAAGGACACCTTCCATGCATAATGACATTCCCATGGCAATATACTGCTCCAAACGGAATACATAACCCGCGATGAATATTTCGATACTCGGTCAAATTGAAAAGTGTCGCAGATCTCCAGTAAACGATACCGATAAACGTGAGACCAAAAACGATGTATAGAAGATTCGAGATGAGATGGTTAAAATCGCTTAAATTATCAATACGAATTCGACAAAGCTCATTGTAGTAGCAGTGGTCAAAGTCACCAGTGTCAGACATACTCTGCAATTACAAGAAATTTTATAATGGTAACTTTCAGGATATTAGGGCAAATCTGTAGAACGAAACGTGTAGATTCACAAACATTGACCTAAAATGTCAAATAGAACGTTATTAGCGTTATTAACGCGACTAGTATTACTACAAAAAACATGTCTACACATTTGCCCACTACAGGTTAATTTTCCCTTTGCCATTGTTGTGTCTCTGGAATTGCTTACCTTCCAATGATAATAGAGAAATTGGTAGACCGGGATAATATAAAATACTGAAACATAAAGCGTCACTGTACAATATCTGTTGTACAATTTGCGACTTCCGTATGTATCCGAATTGGCGTACAATGTCGTGATACGATAAAACATCAGTTTCTTTCCCAGAGTCATCTCCGTTGGGAAGCATGGCAGTGGTTGCTGTACTTGTACCGGGGTTGCGAATGTCTTCGTTAGAATTAGGTTCGGCCCTCATAGTTTCAGCCTCGGCAGTAGCTTGCTCAATCTTTCTTTTGTAGTCTCTTCTGTATTAATCAAAATATGAACTCAAACGATTTTTTTTACAATTAGAAAAAAAATAATTAACTTTAAGCGACGATCGCAGATGCAGAAGACGATTAGCGTAAGAAGCATGCAAGGAACGAATACTCCAATGATTTGTAGACCAAACATCCAGGGCAAGTCGTAGGCTAATGTTGAACGAATTCTTATCGTAAGGTGTTTTTCGCGATTTGGATTTTGGTTCCATGTTTGGCAGAGGAAGTCCATCCGATATTATTCTTTTGCTACGACATTCCGTGTCGCTCGAAAGTGGAATGATGATGATAGTGAGGCCTTTTGGAAATTCCAATCGCTACAAAAAAAATTTTTAAGAAATGTTCAAAACTTGAGAATTTATAAACATTCAAAAAACGGTTTAATCTTACGCGAAGTCTTGTCACGGCTGCTCGCGTCATTCTCTTGAGTTCACTCGTGCGCGCTACATTCTCTTCAATGTCGTACACTGGGCACTACAAAATTGACGCATACTAAATGCTAAAAGTAGCTTAGAAATGAAAGGTTAAAATTTGCGTGTTAATGACAGTGTACCGTTTACCGTTGGGTCATCAATAGCAATTATGGTACAAATATCTTCTCCAATTCCTTTCGATTTTGATAAAATTTCGATCATGTGTATATCCGGATTATGATCGTAGTCGAAACGGAAGTAAGTTGTAGACATTGGATTGACAGTGACACTTCGTTCATCTCCAATGCTAAAAGTATACGAAGTTATTAAAATTCAAGCGTGAATTCTCAGAAATTCTGAAAAAATACTTCCGAAAACAAAAGTTAATTACAAACCCGATTTTACTTAACTGCATTAAAAGTCCAGTTGACCTTTCTAACGAAATGGAAAACGGGAGGCCTTTGTCACTGAAGGTATCCACTGATATAATGACAGAAGTCAATTCCCTACTATTCAAAAGTCCATGCTCGGAAGTCATTTTTGGCAAACATAGCGTCCGTCTCGTTGAATAATACCAAGTACTAAAAAATAAAGATAACACGCCTATAGATTCGAGACACACCTTTTCAAATAATTAGATAATTTCAAGTTAATTTGTAACATTTTCCTTACGTATTGTCATCATAATTTTCATTAAAGGTAAATGGTAATTTAATTAAAGTGTTCGTATGTTGCTGTCGGATTGCAACCATTAGTGGTTTTTCCCTTCCTTCTGTATGTTTTGGATCCATTTCCACGTGAACGTCTAATTTTACGTCCTATAAGGTTTATACATAGAAGCATTAGACGTAAAGATCGATAAATTTGGAAGTGGGCCAAATCCCAAAAACAAACAAACTTATTTTTTTTGCAAATGTGCAAATACTCACTTTTTAGGGACAACGTTTGCATTGCACCCGTTTGAAAAGACGAGTATGCCATGTTAACTTGTTTTTTTAACAATAAGAAAATATAAAGGTTTAGAAAAAAAATTACAGTTTTTTTTTCTTACCATAATTTCCAAATCGGTCAATTTCGTAAAATTAAAGAGGAACATAAATGTACATGGGAGTTCAGCACTGCTATTGTATTTATAAGTAGTATTCACTACTGCCGGGATCACTTCCCCTTTTTCTAAACATTGTTTTTCATGTCCGTAAACCAAAACAGTGAAAATGGTCAGAAAAACTAACAAAACAGCACCTGGTTGGAAGGCATAACCCATTTTTTAAATAAACAAGCCACAAGTTTGAAGAAATTAAAACGCACTTTAATTAAATCAAGGAATTGCTAACTTTGAGTGGTCAAAGAAAATGTGTACTTTATTTTCAAGTGTCAAAATTTTGCACATCCTTCCCCGGTGAAATCTCAAAGTTCACAAAAGAAGTGATGAATTTTGCAAAGTGTAGTGGGTGGAAATGCGTGTAGTGTAAAACTGCGATATAGAGAGGAGCCCTCGAGATCAGGATCTTTATACCCAAGTTAGGCTTTGCGAAAATGAGAGGACACGACACACAGTAAGGACTCAATTTGCAAAGATTTTGGCAATGGTGAACATACAGAACTACACTATCAACGCACTTGACAAGCGCAAAAGGAACCTAATTCTGCCTATTTAAAAATGCTAATTTTTGAAACTGTAAAGTAATAAAAATTCGTGCTCTATTCATTTTGAATTGGAACAAAAAATGACAAGGCTTAAATCTTATGTGGAGTAGAGGGATTTTGCACAAAAAAATTGCCATAAGTAGGTATTGTGTAATGTTACGCGTTAATTGTTTTAAATTCACTTTTGCCTTGTGTCCCTTCTTGCTAAGACCGTATAACGTTAGAGAGGCAAAAAAAATCCGTTGTAAGTTTGCAATTACACTCGAGCTCAATAAATCCCTTATACAAAGAAAATTTGCTTCTGTATTTTTTTTATAAGAGTTCAAGGCCAGTTTGAATGACATGCAAAAATTCAGGCATGGTTTTCTCACACTAGAGTAGGCAATACCTGTTGTTGAATTTCCCGAAAAAGTTCTTAAAGTTGCCTTTTTATATATATAAAATATATTTATAAAATTATATTTATAAAATAATATTTTAGTAAATCTTCGCTCTCAAGCGAAAATTGAATCTCCTAAAATTCTTTAACTTTACTTTTCAATTTAAAAGTTTAGTTTGGTTAGTTATACAAAAAAGTTGTTCAGAGAACGCGTCACTTTGCCAATTTAACTGAAGTCTTGATAAACTGAGTTTAAATAATGGGGTATATGCAAGTAATAGAGATAAATTGGTTAAATACTTCACTTCAGTCAGGTTAATAATCGGTATCAATAGTGATGCGTTACTTTGGGTCGTACACGTATATAAATACGGGAATCTCCAAATGGACTAATTCGGTGTTAATGATGTCAACGATTTTGTCCCAATTTCCTCTACTAAGACCAGATCCGATTTTAGGCATGTGAACACTTGCACCGGAAACTAAGGCACGTGTCCCATACTTGTTTTAATGCTTTTCGCAATGCGTCGTATTGAATTGGAGGAGGTCCATTAGACTGTGGTGTCGTTTGGGCTACCATGTTAGCCACATTAATATCATCTGCTACGCGAACGAATTGAACCTGACCCAATTCAATAGGAGTACGTAGGCTTCGATACTTTTCCTCTGGAAGACACCATCGTTTGGATATTGCGAGAACGAAACCTTTACCCCAGCCGCCAGCGGTGTTACAGATATGCGCAATAATTTTGTCCCCTTTTCCGATCGGATGAGTTGCGTCGCCTTCAACGTACTGGAGGACAGGAGGTGTAATAGTTCTGCTACTAGTTCTACTACTAGAAGACAAAGAAGTGGACTGTGCTTCATCTTCTTTGTCACTTACTTCAGTCGATGACGTCGACGAGTCTTTTCTTATTCGTTTTGTCTTCTTAGCTTTGCCGTCATCACTAAGGTGACGCTTTCTGGGTTTAGTGTCACTTGACGAACTAGTACCATCCTTGTCCTCTTTCCTCAGTTTACTTCTTGATAATCTACTAGAGTCATCATTGGTGAAGTTTATTCGCGGTTTAGACATCGGCGATGTAGGGTCGATAGTGACGGATAGGTTTCTGGGTTCAGAATCGGATTCGGAACTTAACTCACGGTTCTTTTTAATAGAACGCTTTTTGGATTTCGTTTTGGACTTTTTCTTTTTCTTATGTTGATCCTTCTCTTCATGACTTCGTTTTTTGGATTTTCTTTTTCCCTAAAAATGTTTAGACAGTTAAGTCGCATGTTCGATGTTGCATAGATTTCACCTCTTCAGTGCAATACCTT
>JABASK010000640.1:0-12850 GCA_019776465.1 Rambutanura hunanensis | reverse complement strand
GAAAGCGCAGTCTTATACTTTCACTTTCTTAACCTTGGCAGTTGGTAGGGATTACTTTTGAGATACAATAACAACCTATCTGTAGATCAAAAGTATTCGAGCGTTACAACTGTGACACGGCTGAATTAAGGACGAAACGTGACAAAAAGATACGCTAATGATCAGGATATAACAATTAAAAGGGAAATTGTATGTTGATTACTACTAAAGTCACTCCTTAGAACAAATTTCTAGAATTATCGTTACTTTTTCATGTAATTTCTTGACAGATGTGTTATAATTTCATCTAAATAATCTTTTAATTTCTAGGACTATTAGCTTCGTGTCAACTAACAAATCTTCTACTTTATCAACTTCTTCAACAACAGGCTCCAAATCCTGGACTACTCCAGCTCAGTCCCACTTTCCAGCAACCACCACAACCATTTCCAGCTGCGGCAGGTCTTGTCAATAATTTTATTTTCCCACAACGTCTCACAACTTACGTTACTACATCGACATTCACCGTACAAACCACATCAAGCACGGTCATTACAATACCACTTTTATTTGGTAATAAACCTTCTCCAACTACAATCACCAGAACTAAAATTTTCGACATTACGACATCAGAAATTCAAACCATAACGACAACAATTGAGCCGTCTTCAACCGTAACGCCCACAACGGCCACTATGCTTATTGAACCGACCAAGACGCTGGCACCATCCATTCAATCACAATTCACAGTCCCAGTATTTTCCGACCGTGAAATTGAAAATGACATTGATTTTAAAAATTTAGAACCGTCAGGTTCTTATTCACCGCAGCAGCCTAACCCAGTCGAGGAACAGCAGTTGGTTCCTCCAGAAAATTCATTTCGACCGCGACGCAAAAATTCGCAAGTGACGTCACCCCCGCCACCACCACTACTACCAAAACATGGACGAATTGCAGTACGAAAAGTTTTAAAAGAGTAATTTAGGCTCAACTACTGAAAATAATATTGACAGAACACCAGCATTTCGATATGGAGCTGAAAGTTATAATACCAAAAAATTTAAAGCGTCACCACGAGAATTTAAACAATCACCACGGGACTACTCCTCACGCGAGAAGTATTTTGACGCAGAACGAAAACAATTAAAGGAAACTGTCAATCAAACACCACGTCAGGAAGAGGAAGACGCACAGAGTTATTACACAAGGAGACTTAAGCGACTTGGTGAAGTAGATTTGGATGAACATGACCAACAACCTGGCATGACCTTAAATCGTGAATTTTTGTTAGATCCAAGTTTTTCAACTGACCTGTCACCTACGATTCAAAATGAATTAAAATGTCCAACACCAATTGAAATTACGATAACGAAAACAATTACAAAGTTTGTCAATCCAACTACTTCCAGTACCATTAGTAGTCGCAGAGGCATTGGCACCTACGCGACAGTGGGCGCCACCACCAGACTCGCGACTGCGCAATGCTCGCAAGTTTCAACCTACAAAAGCCTACAGTTCGTTCTTCCAGGTATCGGAACCTCCTCCAGAAATTTCAACGCCAAGTACGCGAGGGCCAAGGCGCATGCGCGGTCGCGAAAATTCTGCATCTGCGGAAAAGACATCAACTGTTCCAGTCCCAACCGACGCAGCGCCAGGTCCAAGGTCGCGCGGCCGAGGTGATATTTTAAATCGAGCTCGCAATACACCAGCGTACCCCGTCGCGTCTCGACGCTACTGCTCAAAGTTCAGAGACAAGTAAAGTTGAGGATTCAAATTCAGGGCGCGGAAATCAGAGGAGGAGGAGACAAAGACGTCCATCAAGTGAATAAATTAAAAAAAAAATAATATATAGTTTAATCTAAAAATTAGCAGTAAGATTAAATTATAAGGAACTTATACGAAAGTAGGGTGTCGATTATGACGATTGGTTTGACGTCAATAGGAGTTCCTTTGGTTAGGAAATCCCACGAAGTGTGAAAAATTAAGTGGCCAACTCAAATAATACTCAAAAGTAAAGGCAGCCATACGGAAACTTTAAAAAAAAAGAAACTTTTTGGTCAATCAAATATTATTTTTTTACGATGAGAGTAAACTGAAATGGTGTTAAATTTCATGCAGAACTACTCAATTAGAAATATAATTAACTTTAAGCTTATTCTTAACAAGGTATTAATACCTCAAAATAATAACCTACTTTATCGAACTTTTTAAAGGTTTTATATTACACGTTTCGAAAGTAATTAGTAAAGGACTTTAGGCCAATTATACCTAAAAAGTAATATATATTTTTGTAAAAAAGTGAGAAATGGGGTACACTTAGTTGAGTAATAATAGCCTGCGTCACTTTCTTTTTTTTTGCTATTAATTTTAATTGTTCAAAAAAAATAGATTTTTTTAAAATTACATTGTAATAAGTTTTTTTTTAGTAAATAACTAAGAATGTCCTACTAAATCTTACTAATTTAAAATGAAAAAAAACTAATTAAGTATTATGAAATGTTTACTGGTTCTGTGAGAAAGGTTTAAAATTTTAACTTTAATTTTCAACAAATAAAAAGCCAAGACAGAAACACTAATAAGAAAGTTACAAAATTTGGGTACAATTTAAAAGAATTTTAAAGTGGGTCGTTACTATTAACAGAAATGACAGTGTTACACTTAGCTGGTGGTGGGGCAGGCTGTTGCGCCTGAATTTCTTGACTGCAATAAGGTGGGACAGGAACCTGATTTTGGGTACACGGGTACGTATACATAGGCGACTGAAACGTTGGTGGGAAGGGCATCATTGGTAGTGACGTAGGGTACGGCAGTGGCATTGGCATAGGTGGAGGTGGGTACGCGTACCCATATACTGGTGGTGGCGGTGGAATGAGGTACGGAAGTGGTGGGTATCCATAAGGATAAGATGGTAAGTAACTGGGATATGTCGGTGGCGCGAATAATGGCTGTTGATGAGTTAAAGGTGTAGAAGCAACGTTTGAAGGTACTTGACCTTGACTAGGTCGATTGGGGGCAATGGCCGGTTTGAATGGGTATTGATTCGGGACGTTGTGACTATTCGTCAGAAATTTTTGAGCTGTGCTGAGTGTCGTAGCAAAGGAATCCATAGTGGGCATTCCAGTAAAGGGATTGGTTAAAATTTCATTCGGATATGACGAATTTGAAGTGACATTTGAACTAGCAACGCATTTGCAGTCAGTATCACAATAATCGCACTGCGGGCAAATGCTTTGAGCATAAATTCCACACTTTTTGCACCTAATTACAAACAAAACACAAACAAATTAATTGAAATTACAAAATAAATTTCAATTAGATTACGTTTTACTAAAAAGTTTAATTAAAGTTTTAATTCGTACCGTCCACCTTTGTAGTGACACTGACCCAACGCCTCTGTATTTCGCTTAGGATTCAACGGCCCTTCATCGAAATTGTACAAATACAAATCTGGATGAAATCTTGATCGACACGGGAATTCTTTTACCCATCCGGGCGATACGCCACTTCCATGCTTGCTAATAAAAGTTTTCAAACCACGAATTTTCAATTTTCTTGAAGCTGTTGATTCACGTGGAATTCCACTACTGCCAAGATCTCCAGCTGCGTGACCTCGCTCCATTGGAATGCTGTCACAGTTTCTGTTCACAGGTAGTACTGGCAACTTGGACTGACCTCCTAAGTTAAAATCTGTCCTTAAACTGGATGCAAAGTTCAGAGTGTTACGCTCATTGGTTGAACACATTTTGTGCGGAAGGTGTGGAAGAGTCTTTGAAATTAAATCGGTAACACGCTGCTTTTGGTTGTCGGACATTAGGTCGATTTCGATCCCGAGGAGAACCCCATGTACGTCCTTGAACCACCTTGGGACTGATTTCTGTATTAAAATTTGATTTATTCATCTAAAATTTTTAATTGGATGAGTAAATTTTGATTTCAATAGAATATCAGTATGCCAATTAAAGCGTGTTACATCGAATTTTAAGTTAATGCTGGAAACAAAACTTTATGACAGACTGCATGATAGCTGTAAGTAACAAAATCGACAAAAATTAAAACACAAACCAAACTGTAGTTCAATTTCACCACTGTTGCCATGGTAACGTCATTTTTTGTTCTGCCTTTCTCTACAGCAAGTTACAGAGAATGAAGGTGACGTGACTTGCCATGGTGACAACTCATTTCGATTAAAATGTTTCGAACAAAGCAAGAAAACCAAGTGTTATCAAAAATTTGAGTAGTAACTTCGAAAATTTTTGCAAAGATAGTACAAGCTACCGGAAAAAGTGCGTAATACTTATTCTAACCTCGTCCAAAATGGGTGACAGAAGAAAGTCCACTGTTCACTTCACTAACGACGTCAAGAATGTCGAAGAAGTTGTTGTCATTCCAAAAAAACCAAAGATGACCAAAATAGAGAAGGATCCTCTGGATCAAGTGGTACTGCCATTGAGACGTGCATTTTCTGATGGAGAAATGTACAACCGTCGAACGTCCAGCCAAGCTGCACTGTCAACCATCAGTGCTCGAACAAATTGGGTTCGTCTTGTAGAACATTTGAAAATGAAGCGAAAACTAACGAAAAATGAACGTGAAAAAAGTTTCATTGACGCCATCATGGAAAGTAAAGCAAAACGTAAAAAAGGTCGATGCGCCAAATGTAAAATGTTTGCGCACAAATTATTCTTGTCTCTTCATGGGCCCGATGTTTTACCGCCATCGATTTCGAATTATCATTTTTTTGGAAGTTTTTGTTCCAGTTCTTGTCTTTCTTTTCGTTTCTTGGGCTTTTACGTCGGGTATTTCCTGGAAAAAGGCGTACAGTGAAAGAAAGGCTGCAGATGCTAGTAAATTTAATCAAATTTTACACAAAATTAGTTAGGTTAAGGTTTTAGTTAAATTTCACTACTTTTATTTGAATTTTAATAAACTAACCAGGAATTAGCAAACAACCTGGAGCTACTTTCATCACCCAAGCTGCCAATGAAAACGACATAATTGGAAAGTTCCAAACAAATTATGCAGATACTTATGGACGCATCTATTTAGCCTTCTCTCCATCCAATAACTTTACAAATGGTATCATGACAGACGTAATTTCTTATCTTAAAACTCAACACCGATGTCATTCGTGTCCTTCCGGTCAATCCCCACTCTTCAATTGGTGCCGTAAGTTAAAATTGCATTACTATTCGCACCTGTTGTATAAATATTCGTTCAAATCGAAAGTAGTACTATTGAAAAGTATCCAAATTTTCGTCGCTATACAACTAGGCTGGAGTTGATGATCCACTAGAAGTTCTAGAACATGCCTTACTTCATCGTCTTGACCGAAAGGCTCACAAAAATCCTATTGGCATTGACTTTACACTGGGTGATATTGATCCGACATCGAAACTTCCTCATACATTTAAGTTTGTCATTCGAACGTTTGACAAGACAATTTCTACAACTTCCGAAAAACATCCATATGTTCAGCCACCCAGTAAACCAGGAGCTTGGCGTACGGTTTGATGTTCATTAATATTATGTTGAGCTTTTCAAACGATTTTTATTTTAGATCCACCCTATGTCGAGAGTGGATTCCTAGGCCTGCAATTGGCCATCCAGAAAGCATTTTTAACCAAAATCTACCGAGCACTTCTTACCGAAACACTTGACCAACTAGACAATATAACAGAACCAATGCAGCGATTACGAAAAATTGAACAACTACCACTTCGCCCAGATGATATTGCATTTCCGGAAATTCTCTTTAAATTACTCTTCACGCCCAACTATTTTGATGTAAAGTGTTCGTCAATTAATCACCGTGACAATTTGTCTTATTCTTTCATTTTCGTATACTGGACTATCATATTTCATTGTTCGTCAACTTGTCATTGAGAACCAATCAGGAATTAAGGTACAATTGCGAAAATAAGTAATTTACCAATTTACAAAAAAATGACTGGCGATTTTTTTTTGTCAATTCTAGGATTTCTTAAGTTTACACAATATGGCCAAGTATCTCCATTGGGTCGTATACCTCTTTCATTCCCTAGTATTTCGTACAATTACTGCTGTTGGAATAACTACTACACTTTTCATTGATTATGGGCAAGGACCAATTTTTACACGTTCAAATCCATTTATTGTCTACATCATCATTTTTTCTCATCTAATGAGTCTCTCTGCTTTCAATTTTCTAATTGGAACGTTGCTTTCATCAGGTATTGCCCTAATTTTAAACCATTTATTTTTTGGAAAGAAACGTTTTTTTTTGTTCTCGAAGTTCTTTAATCAATTTACAAATTTGGAATTTGAATTTTTAGTAACTTTCAGCGGAATTTTATCAGTTACCATCTGCTTCTTCAGTTTCGTCTTTCCTTATTGTCTTCACAAGAATGACTTGCTTTCGGACAATGTGAACTTGATTCTTACGTTAGTGTTTCCAAATTGGGCGTTATGGAATGCCGTGTCAGAAATTGTAAACTATGAATGTGATGGTAATTTTGATACCCCCCCCCCTGACCTTGTCTGACCTTGAGCTAACCCTTCTTCTGTAAAACTTGATCTAGATGTTGGAGTCAACTGGTCAAATATACAAGTATGGTCAAATGACAGAGTACAATTGACATACCTTCAATGTCTTTTCATCTTCGCGGGTGGATTCGTGGTGTACTTTGCTTTGGCTATGTTTCGTGACCTTACCTTCTCCAAAGGTGGACCTGGACATCAAGAATTCAGTTGGTATGGATGTTTTCAGGTGAGTTACTTTTTTACCAATTTATATCTTCCTGTTTAAAATGCTACAAATTATTGAGTAATTGAAATTAATTTCAGAAACTATTAAAACACAGTCCAAATCCATTGAGATTTCGAAGGATTACAAAGCGTGTGAACACAATGTCTTCGTCTATTCATCCCACTGACGATACCGAAGTCGACCAGCCGACTTCGACGAGACCATTGGTTTACGAAAGACCAGAAAATTCAAGTTACTGTATTGCAACAATAAAAAATTTGAGTAAAACTTTTGGTCAGCACCAGCTCATCTTGGACAATGTAACCTTGGATATAGTCAGAGTGCGTAAAATTTGTCAAACAAAAATTTTTATTTTAATTTGAAATTTTATCATTATAGTTCATGGAAAATTTTTTTATAGAGTGAAATCATGGCAATTTTGGGACCAGCCGATTCTGGGAAAAGTACACTGTTGCAATGTTTGGCAGGAATTGTAGAGCCAACAGTTGGAGGAATAACTATTAGCGGAATAGACTTACTTGCTAAGAAAAGTAAAGCACGTGAATACATGGGATACTGTCCACAGGAAGTGGTACTGTTCAACGTTTTATCAGTCCAAGAGCATTTGATTCTGTGCTACAAGGTACCAATTGCTTACAACAAACTTTACAGAAAATTTTGACCTATTTTTTTGAACTCTAGCTCCGCGGGTTGTCAACAAAGACTGCCTAAAACTTATGCTGAAGGATTGATCCAGTTACTGCGACTAACTGATGTCGTAAAATTTGCACCAGGTGCATTGACACAAGATGAACGTCGGAAATTGGCCATTGCCCTTTGTCTCGTAGATCGACCTAGTGTAAAAAAAAATTCTATGACCCATTTACCCACTCAAATTGATATCTGTTCTAAGAAATTTTATTGTTAGATCGTTTTACTTGATGAACCCACAAACGGAATGGAACCACTGACACGACATGAAATCTGGACAATTCTTAAAGTAAGCCCAAACAAACAGAGTTAATACAACAAACTAAATTTGTAACTCTTTCTGCAGAGTTTGAAAGCAGAAGGACACACCATTGTAATGGTAAGTTTTTTATTCACAACGTGCAAAAAGCATTGCAAAAAAGTAAAAGTTTAATCTCTCTCCTTTTGTAGACAACGAGCTTCATGGACGAAGCTGAATTTTTGGCAGACCGAGTTGCTCTCCTTTCTCATGGAAAATTGGTCTGCTACGGAACGCCTAAATTTCTTCGAGAACGATACGGTTTTTGAATAATACGACTTAAAAGTATTTTGTAGTTATTTAACATTTGGCTTCATAAACGTTTACGTCAATTTTTTCTAGATGTTGGCTACTACCTCCGAATTGTTCCGAATCCAGCCAAATTTAGCTTGGAAGCATTTCAATCATTTGCCACAACACATTTTAAAGAAACTTTACGTGAAGCTTCTGAAAAAACAATGTTTGATCAACGCAATTTCCTTTTAGTCCTTCCCACACAGCTTGAGAACTACGCTACTTTTTTCGATTCTTTAGAAGCATCAAAAGAAACATTGGGCGTTACAGCTTACGGTGCTCAGACAATTGGTCTGTCAGACATTTTTATCAAAATGTCAGAAGCTGCTAGTATTGGAACAAATCCACCAGATATTTATATTCGAAAGACTCCAACTGGTGGACATCGATCAGTTTTCTGGGGTATAGAACATATTTCTAAACTTTTAATTAAAAAGTTGGAAATTCCGAGTTTTCATTTTTTATGTCGTAGGTGAAATTCCAAGCGACCATGATGCTTCAGTTGAAACTACGCAACGAGTACAATTTAAAGCTATAATGAAAAAATTATGGCTGTTTGGTATTGGCGGTAAATATGGTTTCATTTTGGCAACTTGTTTTGCCTTTACTACTTATTGGCCTTACCGCTTGGCATTCACACTGTTTTGTCAATCCACCACCAACTCCAGTCGAACGGGAATTCCTACTGTCGTCATTTCCATTGGCACAAGTTTATTATCGGGAGCAAGGGATCATTGGCGATGGAATGGTTAAGATTGATTTTACTTTAATGCAAAAAAAAGTGTGGCGACAATTGCGTAGAACTAAATACGGCAACAGAAAATTGTACCTACGTTCGCCGCATTCGGTTTCTAACTGCGCGCTTGTCGCGTGTCCCATTTAAGTAACACTTTATTTACTTTGCAGCAATGGAAACAACATTTGGCCGACATTTTAGGAGTACAAGGAGATAAAATAAAAAAAAATGAACGACTTGAAGATATTGTTCATGAAGATACAGAAGAAGATCGAAAAAATTTAGCATTCACAATTGAGAAACGAATGATTGCTATTGAATTAGTTGCACCGGCAGAGTTACGATCTCAATTTAAAGCTTACTACTCCTCAGGCTCATTACATAGCCCACCGTTAGTCTTATCCATTTTGGGAAACTTAAATATACGAGCTGTCACTTTAAAATTGAATGCATCTAAAGTACCATACAAAATCATCGTTGGCAATTCACCTTTTCCAATGGTTTTTGTAAGTTTTCATGTCTCTGAAGTTAATTGTTTTTTTAAAACTTAAAAGCTTTTGATTTATGACAGGAATCGGCTTTTGACCTCACTTGCGGGTTGACTTGTCTTATGTTTGGCCTGTCAGTATCGATTACCATTGGGATCTTCATCTCGCTCCTCATGACCTTTCCAATTCTTGAACGTGCCACAAGGGTAAGGCAAACATAACTTTTAACGTCCAGATCTTGCATTCGTGTGACCTTTAACCTTTTTTTTTTTTTTTGAATAGATGAAGCAACTTCAGTTTATGACTGGTTGTTTACCCGTGACCTACTGGTCAGCCTATTATGTCTTTCATGCGTTTCTTGGTTTTGTTGTAACTGCAGTGGTTACGCTGATTTTCTTATTGGATTCAGAAGGAATTTACACTTCCCCGACTGTTTTTGGTTTTTTTTTAAAAAAAATAATAATAATTGTAGTTATTCACAGATTTTCGATTGGTCAGATGTGATTTTCTTAGGAACAATGTTCGTAATTTTGGGATTGTTTCTATGCTGGAGTGGAATTCCTTGGATGTACTTTCTGTCAACGTTTCTTCCAGTGTCAATCGACGGAGCGTTGATGGGATTCATTATCCATGTCTCTTTTGGTAAATTCATACTCTCACACACAAGAAAGAAGCATAATTTGTTTTTGAATCCTACCAATTTCATACACTTGTACAGAATTGTACAATTTTGTACATTTTTGTACAAAAGTGTATAAATACCATTTTTGATATAGCGTTCATCCCAATGCTTATTTTGGAAACGGGATTCAGCGATTCAACAGATGTATTCACTGTCTTTTTGAGATACTTTTTCCATATTTTTCCACCTCATACGTTAACATCAGCAATGTACATTTTCTTTGATGCAGTGTCAAAACGTAGCATTTGTGTGTCTCTTCCCGAACCTATGAAAAAAGTAAGTCGCATTCTTAAAAAAAAATTTAACCTATAGAATCTTTTCTTTTGTTCTTATTAGATGTGCAAAGTTGACCGTCTTCATCTTGATCAGTCTCGTTATCGGATTGACATGAAGCAAATTTTTGAGTATATGGTTAAACATGACACGAATTTGGCAAAATGCTGTGGTAAATAAAAAAAAATCAAGCATCTCCTAAAAAAAACTAACTACAAAAAATATTACGAGGAACTAAATAATTTTTTTTGTACAGAAAAAATTTGTGGACCGACAGGATCCTGCGCAAAGATGACGTCATTTTTCACATCGATAACCAACATGAAAAATCAACCCAGGCTTTTGGTCTGCGTCATTGCTTTTATTTTACAAGGAATTCTTTACTGGTACTAATGTGGTTTAGGTCGAATATGATTTCATTTTATACTGAATTGAAACTAATCAACAAATCTTCAAAATTCACAGGACCTTACTAATGACTCTTGAGTCTCGCATAATTTCTGATTACTGGCATAATGTCATTCTCAAATTTTTAAAAACTGGAGCAGAGCCAGAAGATACAAAAATTCCAGCAGATATTGTTTCTGAGAAGGAAGCCGTTGATAGGATTCTCGAAAATGGTACAACAATGTTCTTGAAACTGAAAATGAGAATTACAAATTAGTTACTTTTAACTAAAATTTCTGGTTGTTAAGGGAAATGTCCTGAAGGCACGCTCATGGTTTGTCAAAATTTGACCAAATCTTCAATAGAGCAAATGATTATCAACGATGTCAATATTCAATTAAAAGAAGGTGACATCTTGGCTCTACTGGGTGGGACTGGTTGTGGAAAATCAGTCGTTATCAAAATGTTAGCGGGTGAACTCGTCCCCACCCGTGGAATTGTTATCATTGGTCACCTCAATTTACATAAGAATCGCAAACAATTTCTACGTCGAATTAGCTACTGTCCACAAGATGACACTATATTTGATACTTTTACTGGAAGTCAAATGATGGAATTGATGGGTAAACTTCGTGGACTACCAAAATCTGATTTATCAATTCATTCCACAAAGTGGCTACAACTATTTGGATTAGCTGAAGCTGCAAAAGATCCATGCTCTTCGTATAGTAGTAGTATGCGACGAAGACTCTGTGCTGCAATGTCACTTATTGCTGGCAATTCAATTATTATTTTGGATGAACCCACTCGTGGACTTGATGCATTGGCCAAATTACGTTTTTGGAGTGTAATTAGAGAATTGGCTTCAAGAGGTCACGCAATTATATTTACTTCAGCGAGTGTCACGGAATGTGAGCATAATGCCACGCGGCTAATGGTTTTGTCTGAAGGTAACGTTCAGTGCATGGGCTCACCTGAGTTACTCCGTCATCGTTTTTCAAAAGGTAATTTTTTTTTATTCACTTTTGTTTTTTTTTAAAAAAAAAGAAATTTGTAAAAGAAATTGAGCACGATGCATTGAAATTTTAACAATGAACTTATAAGCCTCAAAATGAAGAATCGTTAGCATGAAAAATGCACATGTTTGCTTAAAAAGTTAACATTGCTCACGTCAGTTGCAGTCTTTGGTGAATGAAACTAGTTTTTGTCAAGATGACATCGTAGAATCTAATAAACGTAACTTATAACAAGGTTATTTGAAAAACTATCGATTTTTTGTCAAACTCGTCGTAAATACTAGTTTTCTAGAATTTTTACTAGAATTCTTTAACCGCAATTTTTTTGCAATAAGATAACTGCAATGTTGAACAATTCTGTAACACAAGCTAATTTTTTTTGCTCTCATGGTATTTCTAGGATTTTCGCTCTTGATTCGCTTGCAGTACCAACGCCTTACTCCAATTGAAATAATATCAACAACTGTTGGAAGAATTAATGAACTAAAAAAAACTGTTGAGAAAAAATTTAAGTAAGAAAATAAAATTAAATAAAGAAGCTTTTACCTTGATTAATCAATTGGTTAATTTTACTGATGTTATGTAGACGAGCCATTTTGCGTGACGAGCAAGGAAATCTTCTACTTTATTTCATCAGTGCCGCGGGGGCGTTGACCTGGGGAGGTATATTTGCTGCAGCTGAACAAATCAAAGAAGAGCATCGAAATGTTGTTGAAAAGTAATAAAAAAAATTTAAATTTTTTTTTATTATATTGGGACACTTTGCGAATACTTATGTTTATTTTCTCGCAGCTACTTTATTTCGCAGTCAACGCTAGACGACGTTTTTGTTCTACTAACTAACCGGTACAAAGACATGGATTTGCCGCGAAGCGTTCGTAGTTCATTTCCTGGTGAAATGACTCAAGAGGAAGCTGAAGTTCAAGCTCTTAAGGAAGCCACTAAACTTAAGCCCTTCGACTAAGTAAGTACCTAATAACTATTCAAATCACCACTATACTATTTTACTACAATTCTATTTAATATGTTGGGAAATTGGGAAATTTTTTCCAATTTTGAACCTTATGTCATCAACAAAAACAAAATGGTTAAAATGAATTGGAATGTTCGTCTTGTCAAGCACGTTCCCATCCTCTCTGTTCTGCAATGAATGAAAACAAATTATAACCACCGCTGGTAGAAAATTCTCGATGGTTCTAATTTGTACCCAATAAAATCTGCAAATAAATTACTTACCAAAATGCTTATTTTTTCATAAATTT
>JABASK010000639.1:0-12855 GCA_019776465.1 Rambutanura hunanensis | reverse complement strand
GATATGAGATGCATTTGCATGCAATTGAAATCATAGATGAAACCTTGCATTGACCTTAACTGCGAAATGCGTATTCAAACGGAAACAAAAAGAAATTCGTTAAAGTTAAGTAAGTTTTAAAGGTCGAAAATTCTCAGAAGTTATTCCCAACTTTTAGTACCTTCCAGAATTTAGGTCGTCATCTACGTGCTGGAAACTATTTCGAGCTGGACTCGCCTATAAAATATAAAATGAATCAAAATAAATAAATCTTCGAAAAATTAAGTCGTATTATAAAATGAGGTTAAAATAACAAATAGTCATTTAAAAGTTTAATCAACTTACACCGCCATGAATTCCCAAGAAGGCGTCCATAATTTATAGTCCACACGGTAAAAACTAGATAGACGAGATTTCAAAAGCCATGACACGCACAAGTCATCACTCAGGTATGACTGACTGACCTCTGGAATAAACTTTAAGAAAAAAAAACAGGACGTAGAATCTTATTGTTAAGGTCTTTTTCAGGGTTTTGACATAGAAAGAGGAATAAAAGGTGTTTATGTCGCAAAGCAACAATCCCACCTGCGGATTGGCCCCCTGGCTCTAACATGACATTGAACTTCTACAGAAAAACTGAAACTGTCCATCGTACCTGTGAAATAACAAAAGGTTTGTTTCGTTTTAAGAAAAAGGGACCAGTATTTCAATAAACAAAACAAGCTTTTAGAACGAAGGCTAGCCAAACTTGAATAGCCTCTGGTAGAATAGTAAAAAGCCCTAAAATCTAACAATGCTAAAGTGTATCAGGCATTCTAAAAGCTATTCAATTTAGTGCTTTCGATATGTATTAGGACAAAACACGCCATAGTTTCTGAAAGAGAGGCTTTGATTACACTTACCAACCTAATGGAAAGTCTAGGTATTGCTTTCCCTTCGTCTTTATTGTCAAATATTAGCTTTGTTGGTAATTTCTGAATTCGGTTCTACTCTTGCCGGATGCCCGGGTAGCTTTTTGAAGTTATATCACGAGACATAAGAGAAAGTATACAGGTAGATTATCTAGTAGACTTTCGAATTATAGAGAAAGGTTCTGTATTATGAAACTGTACAATAAATAGGATAGGCTCTTAGAATTTATTACAATTTTAGATAACATGCAAGGTTAGCTCGTGTATTATTTTCTAATGTTCTAAAGTACACAAAGAACATAATGTAACGCCTAAAAAGGATAAATCGGGGTTACCAAATTTTTCATTTACGGTAAAACTTGCGTTTTGGAGGTTAAAACACAAGGTTTTATTTCGAATGGCCAATTATTAATTAATACAAATTATTTTATTCGAAATAATAACTATTATTGTCTCAATAATTACAATAATTATTTATCCTGAAATGTATCCTGTAGGAATAAAGGTTCCACAGGTATATTTTATTGTCTGAGTCAAAACTTTGAAAAGGCTCTAATTATATATTTTCTATTATTTTTTTATTTATTTATTTAATTATTAATATTTCACATCTTCATGAACGTGTGAAAGGTTTTTGAAGCTTCAAGAGAAGAAAAATCATTACTCGTTGCATGACATTTTGAATAAGATAGAAAACACCATAGAAGCAAATTTGAAAGTATTCATACAAAAACAAATTTGAATTTTGTTGTGTAAACTCAAACTTTAAGTAATATTTTTGGCAAAAAAAAAAATTAGAACGCGTGACTGATTGTTAGAAAAATCACGATAAAAATAAAATTTCTTCGTAGCAGTGATGAAGGTGTGCCACTTCTCGTTATAAAAGAAACTATGCGTTACTTGTTTCGTAAGTTTACTGGAAGAGGTCGGAAAAGCCCCAAGCGGGCCCCAAGTCAACCTTGTCTTGTATCCGACAAACCAGATACCCTGGAACTGGACGAAAAAACGTCCAATGTTTTCAAAGTTTTAGAATCTAGTGTTGATGTAGAAAACTGTCTATCATCAAGTGACAAAAATACTTTTTCAACTAATGAAAACTGCGAAGATGGTGATGAACAGAGTCGTAATTCCAGCGTTCCGAAAAGAAATGCTTTTTTTGCATAAAAGGTAAACAACAATAGTACAAACAATAAACAAATAATTTTCCATAAACATCTACATTATTTTGAAGGATTGAAGACGCTCATGATGGCGTAGAAAAAAATGATGATTCACCGCCAAAATTTTCCAACAAGAAAAAGTCACACTTTACCGTAAAACGGTCTAATTTTACATTGAATCCGCATTCTTCAATTACTCAAGAGGAGATATGGAATCACGGCGACTGCATTCAAATCTTCGATAAAATGGAAATAAAACCTTCAAATAAAGAAACCGATCCGGGTCATTGTCCTCGGGGCCTCAAGCACTTTATGGAGTTGTCAAAATTTTCCCCATTGCCTACAGAATCTATTATCTATACTTTAGACGAATACCACTACNTAAAACCTTCAAATAAAGAAACCGATCCGGGTCATTGTCCTCGGGGCCTCAAGCACTTTATGGAGTTGTCAAAATTTTCCCCATTGCCTACAGAATCTATTATCTATACTTTAGACGAATACCACTACGAGCACAAAACATCTCCGAATGAATGTTATGACCAAGTTGATCCGAAGTGGATTCCAAGACAAGTTGTTAAAGATGACAAAGGAAACGACATACCTTGGCGTGTACCCACAGCGGACGAAGCATTAAACTACCTGTGGACTAAAAATGTTGAACTCAGTTCTGATTCGTATGTTACGAAGGAATTTCGAGCCAATGGAAGCACTCCAAGCATGGAGTCAATGACTCAAGTTTCATCTGCCACATGTGATTCAAAATTGGTAACGATTTGGTACAACGAAACGTTTGCATCGAACTTTATAGTTATTGAGTTTTCTTGACCTAAAATTTTATTCAGTTTCCATAAGTCATGCGTTTTCTTTCAATTTTTTTTTCGTAACTCGTAGATTCCAAGGGAACAAGATAAACCAGATCACGGTTTATTTTCAACAAGCCAATATTCGCAATGTTGTGAAAATTTTCAAATACCTCAAAAACCCTCTAGCAATAGTCCATGCGTAGAATTAAAACAATTTCTGGACAAATTCGGCTTATCAATGATTCATAGAAGTTCTGAAGACACGCCGTCAAATAGGCTGCGAACTACAATCCAACGACCTACGACTTCTGCTGACGTTAATAACAACGTAAAAAACAAAAAATGCTCAAAAAATGTATTATTCTTGAAAAATTTTTTTCGGTACAGCCTGTTGTTCCTGATCCTTCGTCGTCTTCCAGTGCTGAGTCGTTTGACACTTCTTTTCGAACAAATAATCGTCCCACTTCGAATCCATTTTCACCGCAGTCACAAGTCACATCAGAATGTTCGTACTGTTGTCCAAGACGACACGAAAAAACAAATGCAGAAAATAATCTTAAACATTCATCAACCTGTCGTGACCACCACTTCAAAGGTAGGCACCATTGTTAAGAGTAAAAGTAAAGTTCATTGACCCCTATTTTTGTTACTAATTTTGTCAAATTTTCGTGTCAAACTTTTTGTAATACAAGAAAACAGCGATGTCGAACGGTATGGATTACCTAAAACCAAAATCATGTCGGTTTCGAAAACATTCCATTGCTTCCAGTATAAAAGGTTTGGACAAGAATCCAATTGTAGAAGAAGCCGAATACGCCGTCACAGTTCTCTTCAGTGACCTTCAAACGCTTTGGATTAGCGTATCGAATAACCGCAGAGCACCACTACCTGCTTCGGGTGTACGAATAAAATAGTTGTACATTTCAGAATTAAAAATCCACTTCAGTAAAAATTGGCAATTTTTTTTTTGAAAATTACTATCGTTACTCTTTTAAATTTTCCTCTTCCAAATTTTAGGGTCTTTTGAGCATGCTCGGTCTCTGCTCTTACATAGTAAAAAATATCGAAGGGGAATGGCAGTGTGCTACTGTTGGATTCTCTCAAAACCGTTCAAGGTACAAATTCATAAAAGGTTAAAAGTCATTCTTGATTTTTTTTTAGTCCAAAATGCGAGTTTACTCAATTTTTAATAGATTGGACGACTCGGCTCAATCTCAGCGTCTACGAGAGCGTCTAGAGGCTGCAACATCTACTGAGAATTTTCTACGTTCTGAAGTCTCGTACTTACAAAAAGAAAAGGAAGTGATGGGAAAAGAAATTAAAGAATTGTCACTTCAATTGGCCATCTTTCGTAAAGGCACAAAACCAACTGCAGAATCGGTATCTCGGGAAGCGTCCCATTTTTCAGTTCCGCGTGTACCTTCCATTAGCAACAGTTCATTAGGATTTCACTATTCGATCGATCCTGACCAAGGGACGCAAGCTATCTAAAAAACGAGAAGATGACTTCAAGTCTCTGATGAACTGTGTTCGTGACCGTGGAAATGAAATGGGTAGTTTTCAATCACAGATTGAACAATACGATGTAGAACTGGCTGCTCTTCGACAAACAATAGACCAGACAAATGCCAAAAAGTTGGAATTAGAAAGAACAATTTCAAAGTTAGAAGAAGGTAACAAAATGCTCACTCGGGACAAGGGTCATTTCGAAGCGATTCTCAAGCTTGTATTGCACGAGAAACAAAGTAGCACTTCTAGTCTTCATGACCTTTTTCAAGCGTTGATTTCAAAATTGAATGAAATGGGAAGCGAAATAGGATTTGAAGGAGGTCTCATGGAATGGAGCGTTGCAAATCGTCCAGGAAGAAAACGAAAAGTACAAGTAAGTATCAAATTTCAATAAAAATTTCGAAAGTCAAAAATACTTAGCAGAACGCTGAATTAATCTTTGAAGACTTGAAATTTCAAATTTCAAAAACACCCTATCCAAAGTTGCTCCCAACTGCTTAGCTGGGACTTGTCAAGAAGATGCACAACGATTAGCCAATGACAAAGCTGATACGATTTTGAAGCAAAAGAACGAAGAGGTAAAGCGACTTCAATCGACTCATGATGAGAAATATGGTCAATTGCAAGAAGTTCACAATCTCATGTCTCAATCTAAAGTAATGATTAACTCGTTTGATAGTATATTGAAAGAAAATGTCTAAACTGCAAATATTTTAAGGCTAAATTGGAAGCATCTCTGGCCGACAAAACGCGAGATTTCAATAGAATTAGTGAACAATTATCTTCTCTCAAAAAAGCAAGTCAGCGTCAGCAACATAAAATGGACGAATTTAAAACGTCAGAATTCAACCTTGCGTGTTGATAATGCTGAATATCGAAACAAGGTGAATTGCCGTGCACTGACGTGACAAGATTTTTTATACAATTTCTAAAAAAAATTAAACTCTAACATTTTTTAGACTAAAACACTGACTGAAATTGCTCAAAACCTCCGTTCTACTTTTACTGAAAAAAGTAATCAGTTGCTAGAACGGACCCGGGCGAGTAGTGACGAAATGGCTCAAGCTCAAGAACAGAGCAAGTGGTTTCAATCTCAAATTGTGTCACTTTCAGATCAATTAGCAGAAGCTAATGAGCGTTTGAAAACACATGAAAAAGAGAAAAAAGTGTTGGCAAAAAGGCTTATGAGTGCAGAAGAAGAACGGTAGGGAAAATTACTTAAAATTTTTTAACTAAACATTAAAATTTAATCGTTTTTGCTGAGCAGAAAAGTTGTTGATACGAGGCTCAACGAACTAAGAGTCGCTCTACAAGGAGGGAATGTCTTGACAGATGCACTAATGGAACGTAATGATGCTCTCAAGAAAGAAATTAGTCGACTTCGTCGTGCCAAATTGCAAAATTTGGACGTGACCTTGGCCAAGTGCCATGGTGCAGAAGACTCGGATTTTGATGTCCCACCTTCTGAAATGGGGATATCTGATGTATTAGGTTTCAATGTTAGGCCGTCACAATCGTCCCTGGAAGAGAATCATGGACTAAATAGAAATCATTTCATGACTCTGAACTCTTATGCAGAGCCTCGAATTGTTGTATGATTTAAAAGCTATCATTTCATATTTTAAAAAAATTGATGTTTTTTTGAAAAATTTTATGGCCTCCTCGCACGTGTCTTCTGAACGAAATTCAAAATGAATTGTGGAATTTTGACTTCCATTTGAATTCCAGGCTCAAAATTTGCTCAAAATCATCCAAAACAAAATAATTTAAAAAATAATTAAAAATTGGTTTTTCCACTTATGACCTTTTTCCGAATGAAGACAAAAGCCTTTGTAGTAAAATTGATTATTATTGATTATAAATTTTATTATAACAAATCTCATAAAATTATTATCGAAATAGTTGGACGATTATCTGACTTAAAGTAACGTTGCACTGGTACAGGTAGCATAAAATATAATTTTTTGAAGAATGATTGCTTCACTCCAAGAGTTTAAAATCTCTGACCATACCCATTCCCTTGTGAATTTCCGGAATTATAGTGTTGTGATTGATGCGGAAAATTATTTTGGAGTTCTAATCCTTGACTCAGGCGTATTCTCTTGGTTTGGTCATTTTGAGATGATGCTTGCTGTTGCTGTTGTTGTTGCTGATGATGCTGTTGTTGTTGCTGTTGTTGTTGCTGACGCTGTTGTTGAAGTTTGCTCTCTTTGTCATCCTTAGGCTGATCGTCATCGGTTATAAATTCGCGTTTTGGGTAAGGGATGGTACATCCAGCGAAAACATCAGAAGTAGGCAAAGGCTACAGAAATAAAAAAAGATTTTTCAATTTGAAATAAAGTTTAGTTCGAATCAACGCTTAGAGTAAATCTTACGTCTTCAGAGAAATATGGATGTGCAATCGCTAGTTCAGACGTAATCCGCTTTGTAGGATCCATCAAAAGTAACTTTCCCAACTGAATTTTTTTTTTAAAAAAATGGTCAAGGTCAAGTCAATAATTACTCACTCAGAATTATTGCTCATGAAAACCAATCAAACTTACAAGGTTGAAAGCTTTGGAATCAGTGTTTTGCCGATGCCTGTTCATGTAATTTCGTAGAGAGTTATTAGCATATTGGGTCCTCTTGAAATCCTTCATTAAAGTGTTGTGCTCTGGCATTTTTCGTATATCTTCCCAATCCTTTTCCAATGGAAACCCCATAACATTAAAAATCCTTCAGGATGGCAAAAGAAATTTTAAAGTTGATAATTAAATGTCAGAAAGTAACGCATATCATACCGATCCAATTGGTCATGGTGGTACGGGTTTGAAGTTTTGATGTCTTCTTGACGGCAGTGAAAGATTGGTTCGGCTGTCAAAAGTTCCGCGAAAATGCACCCAATTGCCCAAATGTCTAAATTTGGAAATATCGAATAGTAAACAAAATTGCGATGTTAGAAAGTACGGAAGTAACAAAGAACAAAGTAACTGACCAATTGCTTTTGTGTAGTGACGAGCTCCCAAAAGGAGTTCAGGAGCACGATACCAAAACGTAACAACGACGGGATCTAAATCTGCCAATGGCTTCAATGGAGAATTGAACAAACGGGCAAATCCCATGTCCGCAATTTTTACACGACCACGTTCACTCCCTTCACCCATCACTAGGATGTTTGCAGGTTTCTAGAATTATTGTAGTTTACATTAACGTAATATGCTGAATGACGACCAATACTACTCGGTCAAATACCAAATCTCTGTGGAGAACCCAGTTAGAATGGAGGTAATGGATCCCATCCAGAATTTGGTAAAGCAAAGATTTATTCATAGATTTGGGAACCTAGAATTCAGCGAACATTGTAGCAACTGAACGACTGCAACTGTATAAGTGAGCTAATGGTGCAATATTTTCTTACCAGCATGGTCTTCTTGGTGGCTTTCGCATTTCGATGAAACTTTATTATATGCCATAGGTCATGTTCAGCAAAGTCAAAAAGCAGCCAAACTTTTCTGTCTGTGTGTGATAAAAATACGCGTTGTAAACTAATCACATTTATATGCTTGAGTTCTCGAAGGAGCTGTAATACAAATATACGGTGTACATTACATCGTTCGATACATTCATATCTACAATTTTTAACTTTTAGATGCGTATTGATGAATTTTCTTCAACTTACAGCAATTTCACGACATGCTGACATTGATAAACCACTGCCTTCAATTTGTTTTAGTGCAAATTCTCGGTTTTCTCCACGACTGGTTAAGCTTGCAGGAGCCCTGGAATTCAACGAACAACGATAGATTTGCCAGTCCAAAAGCGTAACATTTGTTATACCTTAATTTTAATTACCCTTCCTTCGTTCTCGCTTTGTAAACATGTCCATAAGTCCCACGTCCCACTTTACATCCTTCGTAATCAAACCAATCTTCGACTTTGATTCTCTCAGCAGCTGTTTTCATTTTGAATTCGTAGTCCATTTTTAAAAATCAAAGTAAAAACAACAATAGTTATCAAAATATGTAAAACTATCAAACATCAAAACAAATTGAATCAAAACACACTGAAGTTCCATATGATAGAAGCGAGGGATAACGAAGTGCGCAGGGTTTGCATTTTCCAGTTCCCGAAAAGAATCTGGGGTAGGTATTTAACGTGAGGCTCAATCCCCGATAAAAAAAAGGTCGGGGCCCAGAGATTCGACAGAACAAAAAATAAACAATAAAAAAACGTAATGTATCTTAAATCGTGATAAATAACGAAACTACATGACATTCCTTGTCTTCAATCTCTATAATTAATGGGTTTGGACGTTGAAGATTTTTGGATAATTCCCGTTCAAAGCATCCAATATCCGTCAAATTATATACCCTGGATGTTACGCAAATGTTTTAGTCTCAATCCAACCGAACTTCATCTCAACTTTATCTGGGCGTTCATCCTCGTCCTTAAATCATTCATTTTTGCAAGAAGTATCATTATTTTTTTTAAAAAAAATACGGAGTTCTTGTTCTTGTTCAAAAAAGAAATCGAACTGAAACTAATGAACTGATTGACCTTTTATCGTTCTAGCTAAACAGCTACAAATTTACTTGCAAGCAAGTAAATTGAATGGTGGTACGTACATAGATTCAATGAATTTTGAAAACTTCAAAAACTACAAATTCTGGACAACATTAAATACTTCAGTTTTAATTGACTTCAAAAATAAACCGCAGGAGGAAGAAACTACAAGATCAATTTCAGGACTAAAATTAACGCAAAGTTGAAGACCAAGATGACCGAGGCGAATGTTGACGTTCCTTTACAGACACAAATGCTATCTTGAACCATTTTCAATCGAAATGACGCTGTTAGTTGCGGTAAGCCCTGGTCCTTCGCTGCTTGTAGAATTGTTTCTTCTATTGCTTTTCGAACTGCAGGGACGTGTTAAGTTGCTCTTAAGCACACATCCGTTGACGCTGGCACATTGAAAATTTGAATTTGGGATACCAGTGAGGAGGTATGAATTTTTGTCATTTATTAGTTCAATGGGGTGAACTTCATCTGTTGGAAGACACATTGACCCCGTAGCAATTAAGCAGAAGTCTCCAACTCGTTCCAGATTTGTCTTGAAACCAGAAAATCCTTCACTTCGTGTCGCAGTCACATTGACCTTTGAAATTGCACTCGAGATTCTTAAAAGCATTACAATAGTTGTTCAAAACGGTGGCCATTGTCGTAATAGCTTGAATGACACGAGATTCTAATGCTTCTGCCTTGTACACACTTGCCCTTGACAGAAGGTCAATCAAAACTCTGCTCTGATTTATTCTTAGTTCCTCGTATGCAGGGTGACATGGATCTTTGTATTCTAAAGTGTTCTTTTGAACCAGCATGTTCAAGTAGGGTTTCACTTTTCGATGTAGTTCATCTTCCGAGTTAGTAGCAGCATATACCGAAATGCTAAGTACAGTTATTAGCAATGCAACTAACAAAAATAGTCTCATTGCTTTTGAAAAGTGTCCGGCTAGTCTGTGAAGAATCAAACGATTTTCTTGATTCTAGTTATACATTTTCAAATGTTATTAATCACTATAAATCTTCATTAATAAAAGACAATAATATTTGTTTTACCGTATTTCCCAAAGTTTGTATGAAAACCAAATTAGGGTAAAAATAAATGAATGTAAGTGACCCAATGTGCCGCCGCGCCTTGTTATTGAATCGGAATTTTCGCAATTCTTTATTGGCCCTTGTATTCACTAGCGTTCCTAGTTTTCTGCAACAAAATTTTTCTAGAATCTACAAGTTCAAGTTTGTTCGGGTACGATGATGATTTTTGGTGTGCTATTTATTGACTCTTGGCTTGTTTCCAAAAGAAATTTTAGAAACAAATGTTACGCTACGTTTTGTAGAATTCAGTTAATATATTCCAATTTTAAAAGTAGAAATGATATCTTAATTATGGATACCATATATTGATAACTAACGAACTAAAGATTTAGGGAGCAAGTCCCATCAATAAAATGGAATCCTTGTTAAATATTAAATTCTCTTCAGCTTCGCTTACTTTTAGTGGAAAACTTATGGTTAGGAGGATATATAGTCAACCTAAGAAACTTCGACCCCACCAGAAGTTTAATTGAGATTAAAAAATTAAAATGCAAAAAAAGTGTTTTGGTCTAACCAAGAAAACATTTTCTACGAATTGAGACCATTTGCAAAAAGTAACAGCATGTTGCCAAACTTTTAAGGTGCCTTTTATGTGATATACTACGTAATAAGTTAAAAAGCACTTTCACAAAAATTCACAACATTTGAAGTTATCTCAAAATTAGGCTTTCTGATGATAGTCTACAACTGGGCCAAATTCGTTTAAAAAAAAGACTAAAAATAACTTTTGTGTATAAAAGGAATTCCAAATTGCATGAAACCCTTTGCCAAATTCTGCACGTTGTAGCCATACTCTTATCAAAACACAATGCTATACCTTACAATATTTTTTTTAAAAAATTAATAGGAAAGTATATTTTAAATTATATTTTAACTCAAGTGAACAGTGACTCAATGATTGACTCAATGGAAAAAAGTCGCCGCTCCAGGATGCGTCACAATTACCTTACAATTAAACTTACCTGAAATTGTTTCTACAATCGTATTTTTAGTTTACTAATTACCTTTTCTGTCATTCTTTTATAGTTTGTATGACACTGACTCATGTGTACCTGAAGTGTCATTCTTTAGAATATTTTGGAAGATACTTAAGTGTTAATTTATGGCGTCGTTGACGATTATCTAACACAGTTCTCCATTTCCTTCCTTAAACCTCCGGTTTTACAGCATTTTCAAAACGGAAGGAAACGAAGGATAAGTTCACATACTTCAAGGCAAAAAAATATAAATTGACAGTCACACAGAACAAGCGGAAATAGGAGATGAGATGCATGACAATAGGTTAAGTTCCTTCAAGGGAAAATTGAATCTGTAAAATACTAACTAGTAACAGTAAAGAGTATTTGACCTAATGCTAATTAGTTCTTTTAACGACGTCTATCAGTCCTAGCACACCTAACTAGTCGACTCATTCAGTTAGTTTTAAAGGGTCGGCGGTGGTGTTTGGGTGGATTTTTACGAGTGGCCATGACGAAAGTGTAAGTTGGCTTTTGACTTTCAGTGGTTAACAATAGGTTGGGATTTAGCATTGTTTTTTGGTGGTTTCTTACCCTATGACTCAGAAAGTGCTAAAAACTCAAGTTGACTCTTTAAATCCGAACGCCTTTGTGCGTGAGATTTTTAGGATTTGACTTCATTTTCAATTCAAAGTTACCAACCCTCAGTAGTGCGTGGCTAAGCATAAATTTCCTTCGTTTGATATTTTTTTGTTTTGGAAATGGCAAATCCTGAAGGAACAAGTCGAGGCGCTGGAGCTTTAACAGGGGTAAGAGTAAAACTAAAATTTAGAAAAGTCTAAAATTCTAAAATTTCTCAACCTTCGTTTTAATATTTTTTTAAAATTAGGTCATATTTTGTAATTTAGCTTTTAGGTGTAGCTGTTATTATAGTTTCGGCTGTACTCGTGGCACAGTCTCTGGGATTCAAATCTGAACTGGGCTATGCATTAGGAGGTTACCAAGTACCAAGTACTGGTTTTGTCCCTGGATACAACAATCGATATACTTACAACTTTCTTGGCTACGAATTGGATCCGTTAATCGGTATTGCGAGTGGCGGTGTTTTTATCGGTATTTTGCAACTCATTGCGTGCTTTTTCTTGTGCTGCGGAAGAAGGGTGAGTGAAATAATCAAATATTTGCACAGTTAAAGGACCCTATTTTTACCAAAGTTGTGCAATTGTGTAGTATTGTGAAATTGAATACCGTCAGTTCGTCAGGAGGACGCACGGATGTGCGTTTGACTGAATTCTAAAAATTACGATGCGGCGACATCGTATTTTAAAAAATTGAAAAATAGAACTTACAATTTTCGACTAACAAATAAGTGGGTTTTTATCAAATGTCATTTTTTTCATATTCATTTTCAGAGCCTGGCAATTGGTTGGGTCGTATTCCAAATGCTCATCCTAATTGGCGTAGTTATCATTTTTGCTCTAGCAATTTATTTTGAAGTATATTCTTACCGAACAATACCAGGCTACGGAGTTCTAGGCGTCGGAAGGGGAATCGGGTTGGATTATGGAGGAGTACCGTACGTAAATCCCGGACTTGCGTATAACACCAACCCTTATACTCAACAACAGTTGTACCCAAATCAAGGTTACCCGTACAATCAACAACCGGGTATCGGTTACGGAACTTATCAAACTGGAAATCGGTACATTGGCGACTACTTTTGTAATCCGACAGGACAAGCTTTCGTAGGGGTTTTTGGGGTTAACATTGTCGTCATCATCGTCGCCATGATAATGGTCGGCATGGCAACACGTCAAAGCAGGATATCAGAGGAATATATTCGACCGTCGCCCACCAGCAGAACGGAAGTCAGGTACAAAGCCTAAGAATGAGCCATTTC
>JABASK010000638.1:0-12884 GCA_019776465.1 Rambutanura hunanensis | reverse complement strand
TCGTAGTTATTGCTGATTTGGAGTTGATTACATAGACAAAGAAAGTCTGGGAGGAGGTCATTGGTCAAAGAGACCGAACCCGTGTAGACAAAGGTCAACAGTTTAGCAAAAACTGCCGGTGGAGCATGGAGAATGATTATTGGATGTGAACATGGATTTTCCTGAAATCAAAAAAAGAAAAAACGGTTTTACACTTATCAGGCCAGAAAGTGAAAGCTAAGGTACACAAAGTGCTTCACTTTCACCTCGTTGAAAAAATTTATCATTCAGTGTAAATACTTTTGACATATTTTCTTCAGTTATTTAAGTTGGCAAAGAACAAGAGCGTTTTAAAATCTTTTCTTTTTTTTTAAAAATTTCATTCAGTTGCCTATTGCAAATTTTTGTCTCGAAGTTCACCTTTTCATGAACGTGATTTGGGAAGTTGCCCAAACCCCAAATTTTGAAAGGTATATAAGACCTCGTACATTTTAATGAGTGTGCTCCTTCCTCGTCCGCCATTGAATTATTGGGATGGGCGTTAGTTTGTTTGTACGGTTTAAACTTTCTCGACTACACAATTAGGCTCTGGTTTAGAAGGCTGGTGAAAGCTGGAGAAAGCACGGAGGCATTCGTAGATGAAGCTTTCCCCGGGCCCGCCCGAGCCTTATCTCTTTTGTTTCTCTCTCATTACATTATTTTCACCTTAAAATCAATAAAAAGCGTTTGCCCAACTTGTATGACTTTATTAAGGATTTCATATGCAAGGGAAAGTTATTCCCTCCCGGTTTCCCCGTACCCGCGTTCCCGTAGATCTGGGGGGGGGGGAGTGGTGGGTTTTTTGGAAGAGGATCGATAGTAATGATGATGATGAGTAAGTACAAAAAGCGCAAGTAATGAGTAACTATGAGAAGCGAGTAAAGACGGGTTTTAGTTTATTGATTTTGGGCCCTGGTGCTTTCACTTTCTCCCTTTCCAAGACTGTGTAACCTAAGCTAAAAACTTAGGAAAGCACGGAAGCTTCCATGTAGATTTCCATATAAACTCATTTACTTTTCCACCATTTTAATAAACCAACAACTAATCAAAGGAAACAAGCGGGCATTGTTCAAATAATCATGGCTTCGACGCGTCTTCAAATCAAAAACCTGCCCACGCTATGAAAATGCTTCGTTGGAAAAAGTTATGAAAAAATGAGTGTTATTGTTACTGGATTTTGCAAAAGCTGACTTTTGACTTTTCATGCAATTGTCGTCGGGGTGCTAAAAGTTCATTAACGTTTTTTAATTATTCAAACTGAACCGTTTTCTTTCCTGGAAATCAAAAATTTATGACGCCGCAGTCGCCATACATAATGGTTACGAACCTTGACTTGGCAAATAAATGGAATTTGTAAAGACTTTTGAGCAAATTTACTTTTTGCAAAAGTTGCAAAACCTTTAGCATTGAATTTTTTAAATAGACAATAAAGGTAAAAAAAAAGGGTCACTGACCTTGATAAGCTCAGTCAAAAAATCTGAGACAGATGAGAGTACCAATTTGTGACATGCGAATTCTTCTTGATGTCCAGTTTCATGGACACAGCTGATGGTCAAGTCAGTGAGAAAATTTGTGAGGCGATACGTGTCTAGTTGTGGCAACAACGTTGAGGTCAATGGAGCTGTGAGGGTCACCATTGTAAATAAGTAAATATAAAAAGTAGTTTAAAAGTGCTTAATTACTAATTAATTTTAAAACCCGTAAAAATTGAGGTAGAAGTGTTGCAAGAGACTACGTAATTTGGCTCTGTAACTGAAAACCAAGGAAGAATGACAACTAAAAAGGAAGGAAAGTTAGGTTGCAAAAGTGACTTATTGGGCTGCGTGAGTTATGGAGAAAGACTGACAGGAGGAGCGGAGCAGAGAGGTGTCTTTTAAAACAAAGGTTAGTCTCTGCCTTCCAGGACGGGGTGGGGGGTAAAAGGAAAGAGGGGGAAGAAGGGGGAAAATTAATAAAACGGCACTAGGAGAAAGTCCCAGGGAAATGAAGGAAGGTAACAACAACCGAAAGGAAGAGAGAGTTATTACCCGGGAAGGACGAATCCAATTCGGCAGATTTCAATCCGATTAATTCCCAGCGACACAACAACTCTTACGGGAAAAGTTTTGGTCAGAACAAAGTTTTGGCCAAAGAAATTTCAAAGTGACGCCATCTTCTGTCCGGAGAAACTTGACTTTACCTGACTAATACCCATTTTCTATAACGTCAGCCGGAGAAAGTATCGATTTTGACTCGGAACAAAATTTTGACTTCATTGCAGTAGTTGTCTATTATCACAAAACATGTTGCCAGGAGTAAGGAAAATACTAAAAATGTTGCGGGCAAAACAGTATTCCTAGCCCTACAGACGGTAGACAGCAGCAGGTCAACAGTCGGTAGATTTGTGTTGTTTGAACGTAGGAGCTTCTTTTTTTTTTAATTTTTAAATTTTTAACTTTCACTGCACTTCACCAAAAGCCTAACGATGGACACGACAGAGATGAGCTCACAGGTAAGAATTCTCAGAATAAGGAAACTAACCAATCGAAAGTAACTGAATAATGGAAGAAAAGTTTTACAGACTTAAGTCCGTCAATGTAACGATTTACGGTTGGTTTCTTCAGAATAGTTATAAATTTTTTTTAAAAAAAAATCGGGTTTTGAAGGGTACTGACCCGCTAGAAGAAGATGATGAATTTGTATGAACGTGACGATTCGGACTATTTGGATGACCTACCAGAAAGTACTACGAGATACAAAAAGGAGAAGGACAACTCGTCAAAACTAATGGCCACACTAGAACGGGCTAAGGTAAAAAAAAAGCTGTGATAATTAATTATTGAACAAATGAATTTTTCGTCATAAATTTTGAAAATATTTGTAAAAAATGAATTCAATTTTATTTTAGGCCAAGCCCGTTGCCTTTGCAATCCGAACAAATGTAGCGTATGATAAAAAGATGGATTTGACAGAAGATGAACTATCGCATTCTGATCTTGTAATTGCCTTTGGTGTCAAAGAATTTCTGCATGTAAAGGTAATATATTACGAAAAATAATTACAAATTTTGCTAATTAATTTAAATCATGTTTACACTTTTGGTATTTTGGTACTTTTTTCTTAAGGAAAAGTATAACAACGATTGGTGGGTGGGGCGACTGATTTCAACTCCGACCACACATCATGGTTTTATTCCTTCACCAATCAAACTAGAGGCAATTCGCCTACATAATATGAAATTCGAAATGAAAAAGATCAATTACGAAGAAAATCCACTTGATGATACAGACTCTTTAATTAATTCTAAAAACAAAAAGAAAAAATTGTTCAAAAAATATGAGTCTTCAGCACCATACGACGTTGTGCCATCAATGCGCCCGGTCGTACTGGTGGGCCCAAGTTTGAAAGGCTACGAAGTTACGGACATGATGCAAAAAGCCATTTTTGACTATTTGAAGCACAAGTTTGAAGGAAGGTGAGAAAAGTTCAAAAAAAATTAGTGAAAACAAATTAATTTCCAAAAAAAAAAAAAAATTCTTTTTGCAAAAATTTTCAGAATAATAATTACTCGAGTCACGGCGGATATTTCGTTAGCGAAAAAAACATTGCTAACGTCAAAAATGAAGAAGACGCTGACACCGCCTAGCCTATTAGAAGTGCAAAATGAAATCGAAAGGATTTTTGAACTTTCCCGCACACTTCAACTTGTAATCTTAGATTGTGATACGATTAATCATCCTGCACAGTTAGCAAAAACGAGTTTGGCACCAATTGTAGTTTATTTGAAAATTTCAAGTCCAAAGGTAAGACTTTAGATTTTCGCCTTTCCGCGAGTCACCCGATTCGCCTTTCAAGTTTTTCCGTAGCCTTCAACTAAAATTTGAAGCTTGGTTTTTTGCAGCTTGCAAATCTGCGAAAATGCAAGGTTTAAACTGATTTTGTTTATTTTGATAATTCAGGTCCTCCAGCGCCTTATCAAGTCCCGCGGAAAGTCTCAAGCGCGAAATTTGAACGTACAAATGGTAGCCGCTGAGAAGTTGGCTCAATGCTCAGACGATTTGTTTGATATAATCCTTGAGGAGAACCAATTAGAAGATGCCTGTGAAAAGCTGGGGACTTTTCTGGAATCTTATTGGCTGGCCACAAGAGGAGGTGACGGAGGTCGACTTTCACAAAATGGAAGTAGTAGAGAGGTTACACGGACTGGCGCCGGCGTACCAGAAAACTTTCTAGGAGGAAACTCAAGTCGTACCAATCGGGACCTTGTACCCACCCGGGTTCCCGCAAGGGAACCTGATCATGGTAAAAAGAAAAACGACAGAAAAACGTTTTATTGCATTTTGTCAATTACTATTAAATGTTCGCGGTTCTATTTTTTTTTTACTTCCGCCAGGGTCATACGGAAACTTGCTCCAGAGTCAACAGGACTCTTTTGACTATTACGAAGGAGAAGGAACTTTTGATGAACTAATCAAATGAAAAGGATCCTTTTTTTAAAAAAAACAAACAAACGCCTCATTCTCTTTTTTTAAAATTCTAAATCACTTCTAACTTAAACTCAATTTTAAATTGAAAACAAAAGCCTCCTCGAAATATAACCGCTCGAATTAAAACGGCAATTTGAAAATAAAGCCTTTTCAAAATGAAACACTTATTGTACGGCCGCACCCTTTAACCTTTACATTTTGTCAACGATTTTCAATTTGCTTTAATTTTTGCACTTTTTTTCAAATCAGTGGCGGAACTTCAGATTCGTCCACGTCCGACAAGTTTTCTAAATATGAACCCTTGGCTGCATGACTGACCTTCGTTGGTTCCTGTTCAATCTTAGCAGGAACGTAGTCCTCGATTGTTGCACAAATGAAATTTGCACTGAAATTCAATTTTCGCTAATAAGTATTTTTTGTCTAAAAATTTTGAAAAGAGGTTTGGATTTTTGAAACGCACTCGGTACTTTTGCTGTTGTCAGTTTTGTTTGGAAAACAAATTATCCCATCTTGATTGAGCTTCGGCATTGAAATGACCATGAACCCAGTCGTCTGTGACCTTTGGGCTGTGCTTTGATCTGGGAGTACCTCGTCGGGTAAGGTCAACTGAAAAATCTTTTTTTTGATAATCGCTCGAAGGTAAGTGGGTTGGAGGTCTAGCGAAATGAGGCTAGTATCCATGTACCTAAGAACGGTGTTTGAATTTTATCAGACTTTTATTAATATTAATTAAACAATTATTAATTAGCAAATCTTACTTTGGAATTTGTATTTCTAGAACGATTCGGCCTTGACGCTCAAAATCATTCAACCGAAATTCGTACTTTCCCTCGTTGATATTGAAAGGGCGTCCAGTGGCGTCAAAAAGTGTGCGTAATTTTGGCGCCTTTTTTTGAATTCCTCCATTTTGCTTCTTCGCCTCTTCTGCTTCTTGTTTACGATGAATTTGAGCCCGGACTTCAGGGGTATCAGGAGAAGTAATATTCCAAAAACTGGACAAACAAAAAATTACGATTTTACAGAGTTTTTTTTTTTACAAAAAAAGACTAAATTTTTAAAAAAACATCCTTACTTTTCATCGTCGATATCCGGAAGTAGCATAGATTTTTCGGTGTTTCGTTTCCCTAAAATTTTTTTGTGAAGTGCAGTTAATAACATATGCTATTCTTTTTCATTTTGTTTTCCCAAAAACTTGACGTACGGGTATGCTCCCTTTCAGACCAGTTGACCTTAGGCTTGACCTCTGACAAAAGTTGACGTGCAACAATTCTTTCTGTTTGGGTCACTTCTACGCCGTCCAAAGTCCGTAGATGTGGTACATTTGAAAGTACAAAGTTTCGGTAGCCATCGTACTCTACGCAAGGATTTCCCGTCAAGTATCTAAAAATTTGAATTTACAAAAAAATCAATAACATGTTGTTCAAAATTTTGTTAAATTTAGCTAATAGTTTTTCGATTTTACAATTCTTCAAGAAATTGGTTCTTGTTGAGAACAACCACAGTAGAGACTTGTCCTACGAAATTGAGTGTAAGGTCCAACTTTCTCAAGCTTTCACATCCTTCGAGCCCTTCGATCACTTCGATGTTGTTCATGGCAAGGTTGAGGTATTCCAAACATTTTAAACGGGACAAATTTTCTTAACAAAAAGATCAAGGAGTAAATAAATTACTCAAAAAAAAGTTGTACTTAATTTTTTTATTAATAAAATAATTAATTACACTTACCAAGTTTAGCTATTGAATTGCTCTGGAGCAAAAGTACCTTCAGGTGACGACAATATTTGTCTAAATTTTCTATTCGAATAAGTTTTTCTTGATGAAGAGCCAATTCTTCGAGAGTTGAAATTTCACCATCGTTGTGTTCTGAACGTTTTCGGATCAACTCAATTGTAACTGCATAAATAATAAAAAAATTATGCTTTTTAACGCAAAATTATTATAAACATTTATATAATAATATGCATAAATCTTCAACTTATGTCAATACTTCATGAACATTAATGTATCTGTAGCTACAAAATTTATCTATATTACTCACTTCTTCCCATATTTTGTATATTGAAAATGTTTTCTAGGATTTCATAAACTCTAAAATACACTCAAATTGTCAAAAATTCCAAAAAACCCCAAAAATATGAAATCTTAGTTTTTCAGGTAAGAAATTTTGTTCCTATTGAAAGCATTGATCAAACAAACAAAATCCGTTGTCATAGAGATTTTCGAAGTTAAAGTCGTTTACCGTTTCAAGGAACCGGTCTCAAAGCCCGTCGAGAGGTCGGGTTACCGGTATAACTTGGACTACGGAAGAAGTTAATTTTTGTTGTAATTCTTCAATTGTTTGCTGGTGAGTTTCTGCTTGACTTTTCAAATCTTGAATTTGACGTTGAAGTCGAAAATAGACGCTGTCGTGTTGTATTTGTAACCTGTTTGTCTTTTCTTCTGCGCATGTCAACTTGCTACAAAGGTCAATGTTAGCTTCACGTAGTTTTTGATTCTCTTTGGTCATGATGTCGTAAGTTGTTAGTAATTTGTCCATTTCTGTCTCCATTTCGCGTGTCTTAGTAGTAAAGTAGGTCAACTTCCGGTCGGTTGATTCCAATTTCCGGGCCAATTCTTCTTCTGAACTGAGTTTCGGATGGGGGTCTACTTGTGGACGAAATCGAATTCGGAGAAAAATGGTCCTGAGGTATTGAAATATTCGCCAGAACAGAGAATGACCTTGAGGTGGGACGGTGTATTGCGACAGTGATCCGTGTCGTATCTGCTTCTGGTTTCGTCGCGCCCGTCCAAGACAGGCTATGGCATCACGATCGTTGTGGAAAGGATTGACTGATGAATTTTTAACTTGAGCGTCAGACGGAGGTAGACGAAAGTTCCGCATTGCATAGGATAGGTTGAGTAATGAGAAAAATCGTTAATTTGTACTGAAAAACGATAATTATTATTTTGCCGAAATAACTAAACTACAAATTTTGTTAAAGTAAGAGAACCAAACAACGCAGAACAGTGCACCGGTTTTCAAAATTTAGTTGTCACTGATTAAAACGACGAGGACGCGAAACAGATCAGCGATTGCGCTTGCTTCTTTCTTCTTGCGCATTGTAATGCATTTTGTGGTTGCCCATATTTTTTAACTTCATTTCAAGTGTTTATTTTCTACGAAACAATCGTAAGCTAACTGGCTTGTAGCCTTGGTAACGTCTACTAAATCCCTTAACCATAAGCGAATCTGCAGCAACGAGTTAATAACCTTCACCAGTCTCCCAATTGAAAGGATATGTGCGTTAAGTGTTAGTTAATTCCATAACGCTTGTTATGTGACCTTGAAGCATCGTGATGTCAGCTTTCAGTAACAAACAAAGAAAGTAGCTGCGAGACTTAAGGAATTTTAATTTTTGTACAAAATGAACAAGTTTTCTAGTGTGTTAAAGTATAATGAATTTGAACACATTTCTCAAAATAAATAGAAATAACAATATCTTTTTGAAAATAAAATAAAATTCTCCAAAAACGTTTAAAAAATCAAAAATAGATTTATAGTTTTCAAGGAAACCCAAAAACTCTTGTTAGCAAAATTCTTCTCCACCGAAATAATTTCTATCGAGAAGAATAATTATTATTAAGAAAATAATAATAATAATAATTATTGTTGTTTTGTGTTAACCTTTTTTAAAATTTCTGCTTCTTGACATATTCTTCTCAAATAACCAAATACAAAATCTAAAATGTTAAAATGAGTATTGTTTTCAGGTTTAACAAGCCAATCAAAAATTTACGAAAAATAATGTTTAAGTTTAAAAAAAGTTTTGTGAAATTCTTGAATGAAATTCGCAAAAATTCCCAAAATTGACAATATTTGTAAGGGCAAATAAAATGACACGGCAATAATGAGGCAACATCTTGAAAATTTAAAGAAGCCATTGTGAAAATTGTCGCTAATTTTCCGGATGTTGCGCCTTTGCGCCAACAAAGATCGAAACGGTCCTTTAATTTGTATCCTATAATCTCTCTGCATTCTGCACTATATTATATCTTTGCCTGCAAGAATTTAACCCCAACCGAAATTAATAAATGTAATTCTTGTAGGACTGATTAGAAAATAAAGCGTGAAAGCTGTCTGTCACTTTCATGACGCTTTAACTTTGGATTGATTCAATGAATTTATATTCTTCAGACAAGGCCCCCAAAGTGAGTGTTCGTGCTGGCACAACTTTATTTTCTGACAAGTAAAACTGTCAATGCATTTAAGATAGCAGATTTTTTTAAGGACGCTGATATGACAAACCTAAGCAATTCCGCCTGTTCTGTGAAGATGATGGTGTTGAATAGTCAAAACGATCATTAGGATTTTCTGGGCCCTTTCTGACATTAGTAGGACTAAAAGTAAGTAGAGCTTGGCACAGTTATTTACTGGAACGTTAGCTCAGGTTCCGATTATCGGCATGCTACGAACTGTTTTGTGTCTTTAGTTGAACCCATAAAAGTCAAGAGACAGCCATAAATCAGGTGATAATTAAGTAAGTGGTAAGTTCTGGGTGTTGACCTCAAGCGTGTTCGGGTTATAACACTTTTTTTATTGTAAGACAAATTCTATCTTTGGACTTGGGTAGGCTCAAGAGCATCAAGTTCTCGGCCACTTACCATACTAGACAAGCTGTCGCTGTCGTTCTAAATTCATTAGCTACCAATGTTCTTCATTATTTGACTAGGCAAGCCGTGTGCCATGTCAGGCACTCTCCTAATCGTCGTCATTCATCACGTTCCATTTTATTCCAGTTAGGTTTTTATTAAGTTTCCGTTTGTTTTCCCTTTTTTTGCAGAAACGAGGCGGTGTGTGCGGGGGAGTTATTTTTTGCACCATCTCGGTTCGGGAGCGTTGAATTCTCCGACCGAAAGGAACCCGACTAGATATAAACATAGCACTCGGAAGAAGTGGTTTAGTGTGTCATTTGTGATAAACTCCGAATCACCGAATTGTAGGTATATCCAGTGTAAACAATAGCTATGTACGTGCCGTCAGGGTCAAACATGTGCGAATTGACAACTTATCATAAGTTTACACCTCTTCAAAACCTCCTTGTCCTTTGAACTGTGTGATATTATTCAGTTGTTAACCACAGTAAAATATTTTCCAACTTAAGAATTTATTGAAAAAATAAGGCTGGAAGGCTGGAAGCATGAAATTCGCAGAGCACCTTCTTGCCCACATAACTCCGGAATGGAGAAAACAGTATATTCAGTATGAGGTAAGTAAGGTCAAGGTCAAGTTATAAATCAAAAGGATTGGCAGGCGTTTTAAGGTCTCACGACTATACTTCTTGTCCAGGAAATGAAAGCCATTCTGTATCAGGCTATTGAACAAGCACCTTCTTCTGAAGTGGTGGATCCAGAAGTCACAACACGGTTCCAAGCCCAGTTTGATGAACAATGGTTTCAGCATTGTGAGAAAGAGTTGATCAAAATCAACACCTTTTATAATGGTGAGTCAGTTATAAAATCCTGCCCAATTATTAGAGCAAATCTAAAATCCCCAATTCGTTAATGATAGAAAAATTATCCGAAGCAACTAGAAAATATGCGAACCTTCGTACCGAACTGGAATCTTTGCGACAACAAGAAGAAGAAGAAAAAGGCGGAGTATTGGGCGGACTACGGAAACGAAGAGCTAAAGCGGTTCAATTCTTTGCTGGAAAACAACAAGAACCGCTACGGAAAATACAAGATTTAAAGTTGGCTTTTAGTGAATTCTACTTGAGTTTGATTCTTCTCCAAAATTATCAAAATTTGAACTACACTGGATTTCGTAAAATTCTCAAGAAACATGACAAGTTGTTGGCTAATTCGTCGGGAGCTAAATGGCGGACCGAAAAAGTGGAAAGTGCTGGATTTCATACGAACAGAGACATTGACAAATTGATTCATGAAACCGAATCTACTGTAACAAATGAGCTAGAAGGTGGGAATCGGCCCAAGGCCATGAAACGCTTAAGGGTACCTCCTCTCGGAGACCAGCAGAGTCCGTGGACTACTTTTAAGGTAAGAGTGTAAGTCGAGGTCTCGAGGTCAAATGTTACAAATTGATTAAAATGTAGAAAGGAACTATTTTATTTAAACGTTTACTAAAATCCGTGAGTTTATGTAATTAAAGGTGGGCCTGTTCTCTGGGGCATTTATGATTCTGTTCGTCGCTGTCGTATTATCAGGTAAGTAAACGGGAATGTTCAATTTTTTTTAAATCTCGAAAAGATAAGATATGCCATTCTTTCAATTAGCAATTTTTCATCGTGGAACTCGAGACGACTGGCGTATAGTCTTTCGTCTCTATCGCGGCCCACTACTTTTGGTCGTCTTTATTTTTCTTATGGGCGTGAATGTCTATGGCTGGAGGTCATCCGGAGTTAACCATGTACTGATTTTCGAACTTGACCCAAGAAATCATCTATCTGAGCAACACCTAATGGAAATGGCCTCTATTTTTGGAGTTGTCTGGACCTTGAGTGTTCTGAGTTTCATTTATTCAAACGCCTTAAGCATTCCTCCTTATGCCAATCCTCTGGCGCTTGTCATCATCCTGGTCGTTTTCATGTTCAATCCGACCAGGACGTTTAGACATGAAGCGAGATTTTGGTTGCTAAAAGTACTGGTAAGTTAGGTTAAGCTAACCTATACCTAATTCATAAGAGTTGATTCAACGACAAAGTGGCTTTATTTCGCAATTTCAGGGTCGTATCATTGCTGCCCCTTGTTTCCACGTCGAATTTGCCCATTTCTGGCTTGCTGACCAATTGAACAGCCTTGTTCCAGCACTGAACGACTTCCAATATTTAATCTGTTTCTATGCGACGTCAGGTTGGAACTTTGATGCAGCTGGTGAACCTAATCGGTGCGTCGATAAAAATTGGCTAATTCGCCCATTTGTAGCTTGTCTCCCAGCCTGGTTCCGATTCATGCAATGCCTTCGTCGATACCGTGATACTAAGGAAGCTTTTCCTCATTTAGTTAATGCTGGGAAGTATTCGACGACATTTTTTGTCGTGTTGTTTTCAACACTTAACAGTTACTACAGAGGTAATTCTAAACTTTACTTAAGTGAAAGATATGCATGGCAAACTTCTTTGCACTGACAGCTAAATTGTGGCTCTGAATTAATTTTTAAATTGACTTTTTTTGCATTAATAGAAACGCATACTGGAATGGAATTGAATACTTTTTTCTTCTTGTGGATTGCGGCTTCGATAATTTCCTCGTGCTACGCTTACATTTGGGATATTAAAATGGATTGGGGCCTTTTCGATAGTAATGCTGGCGACAATACGTTTCTAAGAGAAGAAATCGTCTATTCTAGTTCGGGCTACTACTATTTTGCTGTCATTGAAGATTTTATTCTTCGTTTTGGTTGGGCTCTGTCTCTTTCTCTAACTGAAATGGGATACATACATGGAGACTTGATGATTTCAATTCTTGCCCCGTTAGAAGTTTTTCGTAGATTTGTCTGGAACTTCTTCCGGTTAGAGAACGAGCATTTGAATAATTGTGGTAAATTTAGGTGAGTTGCTAAATAGAGTTACCTAGAATCTACAGAAAATTCATTAGTATTGCCAATATGTTTTTCATGGTTTCAGAGCTGTTCGAGATATTTCCGTGGCACCCATGGACGCTTCAGATCAAACCCAGATACTAAGAATGATGGACGAACCCGATGGTGTGACCAATCGACGTATTCTAAAAAAAGGCTCGAAAGGAAAGAAGCATCAGGAGCATAGAATTTTGTTAGAAGGAGATACCACTGATGATCCGGATTAACTTGATTAAGTGACACAACTGTGCTACTTGTGATATAAAATTCAGAACTTGTGATTAATTTTACCTTCCGTAGTTTTAGTACGTACTTAGACTTTCTCTGGAGAGAAAAAGTCGCAGCGGCTTGGTAGGTTGTTTAGAAATAAGTCGACGTAATGTTATACATAAAGGTAATAAATAAAGCTGGTTGTTGGTGAAACATGGCGAATAAAAGTTTTATTTTCAGTGCAGTGGTGAAAGGTCGCTTTCTCTGCGGTTCACGTTCAGTGCCTTTTATATTTTGGGCATTTTATTTAACCTTACGTGGATAATTTTAAGGAGTTGCGCGAGAATTCAAAAGTTGCTGGTTCCATCCAACTTGCCCCTTCCCTTTTTTTCACCTTCCCTTGTCCCTGTTGCCTGTCCCTCCTCGCCTGCCTGCCTGTGTGTTTTTTAGAGAAGGAGAGGAGCCGAGGAGCGTGAATTTCTCCTTCCATTTTTTATGAGGGGATTCTAGACGCAAAAGTAACTACATACACACACAATCAAAAAGGCTGTGCGCACAGCTCAAAGGTATAACACACAAGTGATTTACTCTTGTGCGCAAAATCGTGGTGACAA
>JABASK010000637.1:0-12912 GCA_019776465.1 Rambutanura hunanensis | reverse complement strand
AAACTTATAGTTATAGTTACAACTGGATTTTGATCAAAGAAATTAAACGCCTGCATTTCGAACGCAAGGAAATTAGAAGCCTATAGTTTTAAATTTAACGTCAGGATTCCTTGTTTTTTTCAAGAATACACAAGGATTCCTATTGTAAATATTCCTTGTACGCTGTTTTAGGTATTTCTCCCATCATACGCCCTAACCTAAATAGCCCATTAAATTTTCATGTCGTGAAAATAGTCTCGTTTTTCGTTCAGATTCGGGGTTATGAAAAGTCGGTTACTGTAAGGCTGAACCGATATCATTGTCGCCAAACAGCAAGTGGCGACAATGGGTGGCGATACTATGTGGCAACATTTGTCGCCACCCCATTGCCGCCACCTATGTTGGGAAAATACGGCAACATTGTAAGAAGATGTATATAAAGAAATGGAGCGAAGGTAAACTAAACCTATACCTTGCTTTGGGCGATGCCGAAGCCCAAAGTTATAGGTTTAGGTTACCGGAGCGACCATTAGGTTTAAATTTTTTCGATTTTCGGAAAATTTGTGTTGACAAAAAATATTCAATCTATTCAATTAAACCTAAAGGTCGCTCCGGTAACCTAAACCTATACCTTTGGGCAATGCCGTCGGCATTGCCCAAAGGTATAGGTTTAGTTTACCTCCGCTCCACTTATATATTTCTCTTACAATGTTGCCGTATTTTCTCAACATAGGTGGCGACAATGAGGTGGCGACAATGGCAACTATCATGTGTGGCGACAAATGTTGCCACCTAGTGTCGCCACCCATTGTCGCCACTTGCTGTGTGGTGACAATGATATCGGTTCAGCCTTACAGTAACCGACGAAGGTACTGGTCTACTGGTGATGGGTTTCACTATGCTGTAGTGGGCGAGAGGGTAATTCGCGCATCAGCGCACCCCATTTACGGCACCGCATTTTTTGCACCAGCACCCCGCATCTAGCGCACCTGCGCACCTCATTTAGAGCACCAACACGCCGCATTTAGCGCACCAGCACACCACTACCTCACCAACTTTGTACCATCCAAATCTTCAATAAAATATTTTTGGAAAAAGGAAATTTTTGGAGAAAAAGTTTGGTTTGGAGAAGGGGAAGTGGGATAACGATTAAAATAAATTCGTTTGAAAATAATTCAAAATATACAACAATATTTAATATAGGGAAATTTCAATATTCACATCAAACTTTTCATCATTAAATCCGCTTCAATATTCAGGGTCAGGATGTTAGCGCGGCGCACTCCGAGAATTCAGGAAACTCAACCTGTGTGCGCCACAGAATGCGGCGCTGCGCACAACTATGAATTCAACAGATAAGAACGGTACAACAACAAGGGTTTCACCCAACAATCAGATTTAACCCTATTATTATGAGAAAAATATAAACATGACGAATTTGGAACTAGTTTCTAAAACCCTTTTTTCCTGAGAATACAGTTTCGGGGTCTGCGCAGAATTGGGGTGTCTCCGACAAATGACTTATTTAATTGCCCTACGAGATTTTCCCCACATCTCCACATTACCTGGTTATCCCAATTGAGGTGATGGAAATGACACGACTTGATATAAGACCTATAAAAAAATACGCCCCCAGGTGGGCTCGAACCACCAACCTTTCGGTTAACAGCCGAACGCGCTAGCCAATTGCGCCACGGAGGCTACGATGAGGGTTTTTTCTGAAAAACTCGTAAAATAACAGGAGATTTGAAACCCAAAAAACGCTTTAATTGGCAGTATATTTGCTCATCAACTTTTATTACAGTTAAAACAAAAAAAAATCAAAGTTAGGGCTAACGGTAAGGTAAAAATTTTATGCATAATTGAATAGCACACTACTTGTGTCAGTTGACAATTATTGTAAATGCGTAATTGACACGGCTTACTTACTTAAGGGGTTTGCTTAGATTCAACGATTAATGTTACTAAATGTCATTTTTTTTCAGTAAGATTATAAAAAAATCTTCATAATTATAATAATAAAATTCATAATAATAAATATAATATTCATAATTAATTTGTAAGTGTATCGTGCTGATGGTTAATTTAATATTAATAGTTTGGATTAAAATATTAAGAGAAAATTAGTAAGAAATATTAATTTAGAAAACTGTCAGAGTTGCGTGTCGAGGTCGACACGTGTCGTGTTCTCGTGTTATGTGAGCCTGGACCTTGTTCAGTTCAGCACCTTTTACTATTTCAGCAGTAGATCATCCCAACTGTATTTATCAATGTTCATAAGAAACTTTGAGTTAACTTTTTAGATGATATTGTTTCGAGGTAAAATATGTATTGTAGCCAATGTTCCTTGTAAAATAAATGCCAACTTTTGAAAACTTGGAAAAATTGATTGACCGATTTTTTAAATAAATATCAATTTAATTATTAATAAGGGATTTATGAAATTGAATGTTTTTGATAGAATCTTGTTTACATTATTCGTAATATCAACTGCAACTAAAAAGTTGCAAAGTGGGAATTCTAAAAACAAAAAACTTTTTACATTTTTACTTTATTTTCATTTAAATTGAATGCATCTGTTTTCTGCATTTTGGCCCACTGCCCAGAACTAACTTCTAAAATTAAACACAAAACCAGAGAATCATCACCAAAAAATCGAAGCCGAGTAAGAAAGTTCTGGTAGGAACAAGTTTGGAACTATAACTTTCTAAATAGAAATGATCTAAAGTGTATGTAATATCGCAGAATGCACAGAATTTGTACGAGTGTGCGTGGGTGGTGCGGAATCAGTGATCAAAAAAGGATTCTATCACTTTTGCTTTTTCTTTACATTTTTGAACAAGACAGAAGTTGGACTGATTCGAATACCTCTAGGAATCTGGTAAGAAATGTTCGATAAAACAAACTTACATAACCAAATTAACTTAACTCGTTTTTAATCAGAATGCCAAGCGTCTAATGACTATTTCTCTAGTCTGAGGCGATTTGGACAAAGAACTATATTCGCCAGAATCATTACTTCCCCCAACTGATGCGCCTAATACAAACATTTCCCCAAATTCTCTTGTCTACAACATTTTGTTTTCTAACGAAATAAATTTAATTAAACTCTCACGATTAATGAAAGTTGCGTATAATTAAAACTAATTAATAGCGTTCTCATCCTTTTACTTTCTACATTATACTTGCTGCTTTTGCAAAATGATGATTAGAATGCTGAGGAGATACAAACTACTTAACAAAGCATAACAAGGTTTTTGAATTTGGAGACAGATGCACATTTAAACTATGTGCCACTTATATTAATTCAGCTTAGTTCAATTCCCATACTTTCTCATTACGCAGTTCCAGTTTTCATTTAAAACTCATTTAGTTTATATTCTGCAAATTTAGCAATATTTTAATTTTATACCAAAAGCATCTACGCCAAATTTAATGTAAGGTGCTTCAAAAAAATTTCTGTTCGTTAAAATTCACAACTATGACAATTTTTTATTTGGTATTTATTAAATTTTCTCTGCAGTACGGCAACAGAGCTGAAACATTAGATCAAATTTATATTTGTCTTGTTTGAAGGTGAGTGAGAATGGCAGGAAACCTGAAGGCGGAAATGAAGAAAGCCGTAACGGCTGCCTGTAGCAAGATTGGCTTTCCACCAATCATTGACAAGACACTCAATTCAATCTATGACGAATTCAAAAAGTCACAACCACTTAAATTAGCCGAAAAAGGACTCAGTGACCAATGGAGTAAGTGAAAAGAAATTATAAAAATTTTAAAAGAATATTAGTTCATTACTATTTTCTCTTGTTTTGGTTGTTAGAAGATCAAATTGAAGTTTGGACAAACATGGATAACTGCATTAAAAAGTACGTGGACAATGAAAAAATTCGATCACTCACTATTGCCAGTTTAAAGAAAATGTTCAATACTATTTTCCCTTGTTTTGGTTGTTAGAAGATCAAATTGAAGTTTGGACAAACATGGATAACTGCATTAAAAAGTACGTGGACAATGAAAAAATTCGATCACTCACTATTGCCAGTTTAAAGAAAATTTATGGTGAAAACCCGACTGAAACGGAAGTGAGACTTATGGTGACGTAAAAACCGAGGACAATAAAGTTCAATCAGAATTAGGATGCTTACCAATTCTAACAATTGATTGAATAATTCAACAAATTGACGGAAATAAATTGTTTGTTCAATCTTAGAATCATTCAGACTTTTTTCTTGCGGCCTTTCACCTACTTTCTCATTTCTCTTCATGTTGAGGCACAAAAGCAGAGAAAGGTACTCTGTTTCTGACCACTTTATTCACTTCAATTCCTTAGAGTCCACATGATTAACGAGAAAAGTCCTTATAAACCTATTATCCACAAATCACTTCTTACTTTCTTCTTTCTACTTTTTTTCAAACGCCCGCACATTTACTTTTTTACTATTTTCTTTCGGACTTTGAAAAGCCTTAAGGAATGAATCAATCTACTAACGCTTTGTGAGTGGCAGCACATGAATATTCTTTAAATTATTCCTTTATCTCCCAAATTTCTTCATTTTTTTTTCCTACAAAAAATCATGGTTTCATGTACTTTTATATTCTTTTACAACGCTTACGTAGGCTTGCTGAGTGTGTGTCTTTGAGAGTGCATCTTTTGTAAGGAAAAAAGTGATTTGGCAGTTAAGGTAATCTTTCAAAGGAAACCAATTTCCTTGTAGAATAAACTTAGGAGCATCTGGAACCATTTGAAATGAATCTCTTGCCTTCACTTTTCTATGTCAGAGAATTAGAATAGAAAAGAAAAGGAAAAAGAACGTGGTGGTATCATCTATCCTACTACGTTTTTAGTGTCACTCACTCCATTTCCAAACTAAAATCTATCCGGTAAAATAAGAAGAAAAACATCAAACAAAATACCATTGTCTAAACCTGAATTCTACATCGAAATTTGGGTCTTTTTAAGGTTTACTACGCCAATTTTTTTTTCGTAGACCAAAATCTCATAAACAGAGATCCCAAAAGGGAAATTAAATGGATCCACTTCCTATCAACTTTTCTTTTTCCAAATGCCCATTAAAGGAATGAAAGGAGCAGTAGGCAAAAGTTAAAGAAAAGGCGGATTTGATCCCTCTTGATCTTTATTAAACCTTTTCCTTCTAGTTCCAAAAGAAAAGGGCTAGATTTCTAATTTTTAATTCCCAGGAGGCAAATATTGGCTCATCTACGCTTCTATCAACTAGGGTCTAAGGAAAGTAGCCAAAAATACTAAAGCAAGATTTTGGTAAACTAATAAATGCCTCCAATGCTAAAATCCTAAGCACACAAAATTTGATGAAATAGTGGATGAATTCTTTAAACAGCCTTGTTAGCTTCACTAACTTAACGTAGTACTTAATGAAAAGAAAAAGACTTTCCTTTGTTGTGACCCATCCCATATGTCACATACGAAAAATCAAAATGTCAACTTTTTTTTTAAAAAAATGGTGTACTGAATCTGGATTTGACGTTTGAGTATTCCAGATTTTGTAGTGAAACTTTTGGCATTGTGTTCTTTTTGTTGCTTTGAAAGTAGTTTTGCCTTGGTGATACCTCTGACACTTAGGTTACTCTGCTCAATGTGGAAATTGACCCCACAGGGAATAGTTTTTATCAGGCGTAACCAAAGTGGTGGTGTGGCCAAGTAAGAGAAATGGTGCTCACTTTAACCGCCCTCTGCCTCTAAATCCATCTCAATTTATGAGTTTTTTTCATGAAAGTGGTGGTGAGGATTTGAAGTTTTGTTCCAAGCCTGACATAACTTAGATTCGGTGCATGACTTTCACTTTCTATTTCAAGTAGTAAGAATGGTCAAAGTGAGATACGTTGTGGAATAGTTTCAAAGTGGTTGTGGCTCTTTCCTGTGCTAATACTCACAACTTCAACTGAGAAATGAATGGGATCATTTTTCGAGATGGTGAGAAAAAGTCAAACGTAAATGTCTAGGAAAAGGCGAAAAAGTCCAGTAAAAGTGACGGAAGTCCTCTTCACTTTCACTTCACACTTTCACTTAACGTACTTTCACAAACCAAAAGTTAATACGATCAACAAATAAAATGATAAAATTGTTGTAGTGTTTTGAATTTTTTAACAGTACTCAGATGTAGACAACAAAATGCCACAAAAAATTTGTTAAAAATTATGAAATATTGTTTAAGACACGTTGCACATTACTAATATGAAATGCGCAAATTGAGTAAAGTGTAAACGTAGGGAATAATTACTAGTTAAAAAAGAGGAAAAAGAAAGAAAAAGTAAAAAAAAAAAAGCCGACGCAGCATCATCGGATACAAATAAAATTCAAAAAAATTAAAAGAATTTTTCATTAAAATTTTAATCAAATATGCTCGAATCCCTTCCTATGGGCCGTATGCGCCCTCAAAGTAATTAGTTATAAATAAATAAAATAATCAAATTTTTGTTGATTCTTTGAATAGTTGAGTCTTTTGTTAGTTTCTCAGTTGGAAGTAAGATCTATAGCAGGAAAAGTGGATAACTGGACCAAAAAGACGGAAAAGTGGGTTTTAGAGAAAACGGAAGGAAGCCGCACGCCAAGGAAGTCGGGAAAATCTTCAAAGTCTGTTGTCTATCTTACCCAAGTGTAACCCGGGTTTTATTTAACTTTCTTCTTTACTTTTCTCATCCACTATCATTTATTTAACACTTACTTTCACTTTTTACAGCTAAAATCCGAACAACGGCCGGACCGAATTTCCGCCTTATCTCAATTTTATTTTTCATTTGGCCATGCCTTCGTATAAAGTCGAGTCATGATAAAAAGGGCAAGGTGTTTGTACACGGATTTCCGACAGTCCAAATCTATCTTCTACCAGCGAGAGAGATTTTACCAGAAGTTTTTTTACTTGGAAATTCGCTGAAAAAGAAAGTTAATTACCTTTCGAAAAAATGCCTTTTTCTTATTCTTCTAGAGTTTGTTAAATAATTCAACGTTCACTTTTACTCTGAGAACTACCGCTTTTTCAGTCCATGCTCTAATAAATTAACTCAAATTTTATTTTCCTCGTATACTATTTCATCAAGTTGAAAAAATAAACGAGAAAAAGTATTTAACTAAGAAAGTGTAGTGCTGTACATGCATTAAAATGTTTCTCAAGAAAATTTAGCAAAAAAGTTCAAATTAAAAAAAAAACTCCTTAACTTAAGAACGTATAGTCCAACGAAAATTTATTTACTTTTATTTTTAGTTTTTGCAATTTGCGATTTCTTTAAATAAAAACAGGCCAGGATGGATTTTTGATTATCTTAAGCTATCTGTAGACTGACTTTTGGGTTTTTAATATGTTTTGTGTACTTATTCATAACGACTACTGCACTGCATCAAGACTTGAACAAAAAGCCTCAAAGATGCTTCAAATTTCAGTTTCCTTGAGGATTTTCCTTTGTTCTCATCTTACACAAGGAAGTAATGTGGTAAAAGGTCGATAATTTATTTTATTTGGGGAAAGTTAAGGGGTTTTTGGGGTATACTTCAATTTCATTCCACAAGATCCACTTCCCTTGTTGTTCTTTCTCAACACAAAACTGAAATTCCGTTGAACAATTATCATCCTTCGCCTCTTCACTCTAGCTGCTCTACTCTTTTGATCCATTCGACAGGCTCTAATTGGTTCAAAGAATCTAGAATCTAGAATTATACTTTGTAGACGTAGATGTGTAGACTACAAAACTGTAACTAAACCAAGCTATTAATATCTAACCACTAATACAAGTAATTCATTGATTATTAAGTAATTACTTGTATTTACAGATACAATTTTGATAAATTTCCATCAACAAATTTGTAACTCTGAAATGCTCTCTCCATGGTACAAATTTTGGGTCTGTAGAATATATTTGTAGAATCTTTAATAACATAGGTTACACGGAATTGTGCTTTAAATTTTGTAGGTTTCAGGTTTTTTGGTTTCAACTTGAGAAAAATTAATACAAGCTTGGTTTGAGAGGAAATTATTTATTAAAACCTTCTGCTCTTACAAAACTTTTGAAGGAAAAATGTGCTAAGTTTTTTTTTTGGGTATCAGATTTTAAGTTTGGATAAAACCACAGCGCAGTGAACGCAACAGCCGGTGTCCTCGCGGTTTATAGTTATATGCTGTAAAATAATTTAATACTCCTAACTACTATTAAAAACTTTCACTAAAAATAAAATTGTAAAACCCAAAAGAATTTTTGAAGGTTTTCCCTTTCAAATGAAACATTTTAAATCATGGCATGACCCAATTTGGTTTTTAATAAAAGCTTGAAACTTTTTTGTCCTGAGAATTCATGCTGTTTGGCTAAAAGGCTGCGCCAAAAAATTTTGATCTCAAATACCAAGTCTTTTACTTTCAAGATGTAAAAGCCCAGTCAATCTTACTTCCGGGAAAAAGAAAAGACTTGAAAATTCAAACATAAACTTTACATTTTTTTTATAGTAAAAAGAAAAGGAAATTTTAGGAAGTGAGAAAAAGATTCTTGTTTCGTGGTTGGAAAAGTAGTAATATATAAGGTGGACTTAAACTTCACTACATTACTTTTTATTACTACCAACCCTCTTGTCCCAAAATTCATTACGACACAAAACCACAATGGACTTTCTCTCACTTTCTTCAATTTTAACTTGGAATTTATCCAGACTACACGACAAATATATTCGTCTCACTGGATCCTCACCCAATTTTCTTTGCACCACCTTCAAAATTGTCCCATAAATGAAATGTAAAAAAAATGTTCAAAGAGTTGACGTTGTTGATGTGACTAAAGATAAGGGCTTCTGTGTTGTCATACCTTATCTTTTGAATTCTCGTTGAATTTGCACATGTTTTTTTCAATTGTGTGTTGACACAAATGTAAAATGAAACACAAATCATTGCAACAGAACCCTGAGGCATTTCCTCTACTTTTAGAAAGTATTATGTGCCAATGCAGTAACACTACTTTCAAGAGGCAAAAAATCAAAAGAAGAATTTTTTTCCAGGGTATATTTTTCATTCTTACGTAAAAAAAGCCTTATTTCCGCACAAGCTGTCGCAGACAGTGGAGTGTCATGCTGTACACATTGGGGCGAGGAACAGCCGTTTCGGAAAAAACTGTGTTACGCTTAAAAATGTTTGCCTCTGGAACATTAAATTTTGCTAAAAAACTGAGTTTTTCACATCTTGTAGTTAACTGAAGTCGAATATAAGTTACAATATTATTGTTAACTTGAATAAATTTGGACTCTAGTGTTGGTATTTCTAGAAGCGTCTTTAATAAAACAGTTGGATTCGAGTGACCGAAAATTGTATAGTTTGATTTTAATTTCCTTCAAAATTGTTCATGTTTAAATATTCAACTAATAACATTATTTTTCATAAATGGCAATAAGTGGCAAGTTGTTAAAACTGAATAATACACTGGAGTAACATTAATGTTAAGTACCTACTTCCTTCTTAGCACCTCATGTCTTTACTTAAAACATTTCGAGCACTAGTCGCTTTAACTTACCAACTACTCAACACACAACAAACCTCTACTCCATTTAACATTAATTGTTAAACCAATTAACAAATTTACTCTAAGTTTACTAGTTTATGCTTGAAAAAAGGCCTTATTTTTCTTTCTCTTACGCGTTGGTTCCTGAATTGAATTCACTATACTTTTGAGTAGTTCATTTCTTAAACTCAAGAAAGTTTATCCACTTGAACTAGGACACGTTAAATCTTATGGTTATTAGAAAACAAGACTAGTTTGCACGAACAAAAGATATATTTTCAAGTCTAAACAAAAAAGTTATTAACTTAGGTCTGATATTATTAGTTTAAATTTTTAATTTGGATAAATTTTGTAACCCGATTGTGTAAATTTAACTTTCATTAATTTGTAGCTAGCCTGAAAGGAACGCTCACGCATAAGAAAAATCGGGTCAGTTAGGATTGTAGGGTTGAATACTTTTTAATACCTTTGGCAAGTATAATTTTTTTTTGAAACGACAATAATTCTAGTAGTTTTGAAAAAAAATGTATAACAAAGCTTTGATTGAGTTTTGGGAAGTTATGTAATTTAATTTGTTTGAAATATTTGATTATTTTAAAAGTTTAGAGCTTGTGTTTATTGTGCATTCTAACACTATTCACTTATTCCCTCTAAGCTGCACTTATGATTAATTAGAGTGGGCCCTTAATGCTCTCAAAGTACTATAAGTATCGATTGACAGATTTTTAGAAGTTAATCACTGTGGGAGAGAAAGGGGATTTCTAGATATAATTACCAAATTACTCCCAACATGCCCATTCATCTTCTACTAAATGACGTTGTTCTAACACATTTAACTCTCATTCTTTTTTGTTTGTTTTTATAAGAAACTTCTCTAAAGTTTGCACAAATTGGTCAAAATTCTAATAAAAAATTTATACGCTATAAACAAAATTTAACGTCATCTCAAATGGAATAAAATTGGAATGAATAAAAAAAGATTAGTTCATTGTCAAAGAAAAAGTAAGGGAAAAAGAAGTGAAAGAAGATGAATGTCCAAATTTCTTGGTTGACATGTTTCACCTACTTTTCCAATAAAATTCTGTTAGATGTTGGAGCTGCAGAGTATGTTTTCTGAACACTTTTCACTTGAGGTCCAATGACCAAAGGGCAGGTGGAATCAAATTTACTTTGACACTTTTCCCTTCTATGCAATTGTATAGCAAGCCACACTTTTCTAGATTTTTCTTATATACTACAAAACTTCATTGGATTTAAGACTACTCAACCATTCGTCCGTGAGAACGGCGTTTTGACCAACTTTCTCTCACCGTTGGTTCCTCGCCTTCTTTTCTAAATTTTGTCTTTCCTGTGCTTTTTTGCCGTATGCGCTTAATTCTCAAAAATAGAAAAGGTTTTCTTCCTTAAATTATTTTGTTGGAAATAACCTTTGTTGTTGGAAGAGGACTTCGTAGAGTATCATAATTAATCTCTTGGTATAATTGTTTGTTTTATCAAATTTAAACATTGCTGAATTTCAGAATAGTACAGGGCAAGAGGACACTAAATGATGGCTAAATGTCTCGTCACTTTTTCATTTTCTTCCAGTACAAAGCAATGACTAATGTTATGAATCATCAAGGTATCGTAGGCCCTTCTGCCGAGATAATATAGCTTTTGAGAAAAACTCAATCATTTGTAAACACGATAAAAGAAAATGGATGGTGCAAATCTCTCAATCATTGTCGTATTCAGAAAAACCGAGTCTAATACCTTTTAGAAATCCTGTATTTAGAAAGAGAATTCAAAAAAAGACTTTTATCCAAACGAAGTTTAAACAGACTAAAAGCGTATAAAACCTAAATACGGTTGTCTATAGCATAGTAGTTTTAAAGTTTGTAACCCTTGATTTGCTTGTTCTAAACAAAATTGTTCTACAATCGTGAATAGCCTTCCTCTTATAGCTAGTGTTTCGCTAACGTTGCCATTTCGTTAAGACAACGTGCGCAGTCCAATGACAGTAGGTTTAGTTAGTAAAATTGACGAAAGAAGTAGAAATTGAAATTGGTAAACTTTGACCTTTGTGTATGTAAAATGATTGAAGGAGGTGAATAAGCCTTAAGGAAGAACTGTATCTCCAGACACTCCTTGATGTGTCTGCCTCAAATGCCTCGGGCTATGGAAGTTAATTGGAGAATCAATCCTTAGTCGTCCACTTCCACCACGCCCACTCCCAATACTTGAAATATGCTTCAGTTCATTATGATAACAAAACAATACAGCCAAATAAACCAAATAGACAATTGTAGTGAAGATAATTGGAATCACAGCGGTGCCATAGACGTAGAGAAAAGCCGCTTCTGGAAGAGTATCAACTACCATCAAATTGAGGGCCATTAGAACGAAACGAAAGATGATCACAATTGCTAAACAGAAAGCACCGAGACGGATCAAAGTGGCAGACTCCTGCAAAAAAAAAAGCACAAAGTTATTAGTAAAAATGTTAATGTAAAAATTTTAAATTGGAAACAAAATCCTTCTTTTAAAAAGTTTTGTCTAAAAGTTATTTTACCATTTTGGAAAAAAGGTAAACTTTCCTTTTTGCGTCTTTGAGAAGGAAAAGTAGTGAAGTTTATGTTTAAATTTTAAACTTTTTCTCCAATCAGTCGAAGGATAAAAAAAAGAGTTTGTTTTGTAGGAAGGAGTGATATGAGAAGGTACAAAATAACAAACTTTCTTCTTTCCTACTGTAGGTCTTCGCTTACTTTCTTTTTGGGAGGTTAAAGAAAGTATTCCCTTGCCAAAAACAATTCCAAGAAGATTTTGTTCGTATGCCGGTTGACTTTAGGCTCGAAGGTTCATTTTGGTCGAGTGAATTTATGTAACGAGATGATCAAAATCTACGACTCTTATTGGTCCCATAGCGTGTCAAAGGCTGTTGGGTCAATAGAACTTAATGTGTAAAGGCACGCTTTTCGGCCTGTAACCTAAAACTATATAAGACCAACGACTTTCATTTCTGTCTTGATTTATTTTTTTTCTTTGGGAAAAAATATTTTTCCAATTAACTTTTTCGCCTTAGTCTAGATTTTTCTAGAAGTCAGAGTCAACCTCGTTTGATTTCCGCAGGGGTTATGTTTAGCGTAGTCCTTAGAACAAGTAGCCTGACTTCGTTTTACATTAACTTTTGATTCAAAAACCTATTTGAACCCTTTTTTAATATTTTCCTAAAAAATCTTTCGGTTATGTTCAAACTTTCACAATTTAGCGTCTTTACCACCTCGATCATCCGTTAAAAGAGCAATTTACATCATAATTCCAAACTTTGTGCTAAAATACTTGAAAGTCATGTTCCCTTCCAAACATTATTATAACAACGTCATGTCTGCTACGACATGAAAAAGCTGTTCGTTAACAAATGTCGTAATGTTTTATTGCTCTTTG